>BQNB010168634.1:0-13868 GCA_026074375.1 Tanacetum coccineum
CTGATAAAAAAACTATGTTGCACTGTAAACAGGAAGACAAAAGGCATCAAAAGTATGGAACATTTGTACTTTCGGTGGGCCAGAGGGTACCAATAGTAGCACCCGCTTTGGGGTTGAAATAGACTGTATGTCCTTTAGCACGACATAAATCCTTTGTAGTCAACCATAAACGTGTCAATACGATGCAGCATTAAGACGTTGATGTTGAATCAACTACTTGGTCTTGTACTCTTGTAACACGGTTATTCGTCGACCACAAATAATAAACACAAAACAAAAACATATATTCACACTTATTAAAAAA
Source organism: Tanacetum coccineum (assembly GCA_026074375.1). Classification (NCBI taxonomy): domain Eukaryota; kingdom Viridiplantae; phylum Streptophyta; class Magnoliopsida; order Asterales; family Asteraceae; genus Tanacetum; species Tanacetum coccineum. The sequence continues at coordinate 305 of BQNB010168634.1, forward strand.
AACAAATATTTGGTACATCATAAGTCACATATTTGAACTAGTTGACTTGTCCATATTGCATGCACTAATTGACCAATAGAAGGCAGATATTACCTTTTTAGTATTCAAACGTAAGACCAACGACTTTCACCATTTATCCAGTTGTTTCCGTAATTTCGTTTGTTACGGTCAAAATTCTACACCGTTCTTCTTTTTATAAAAAAAACGTGGAGAGAGATTGTGAGTTACTATAACTTTTGTTGTGTTATCATGACTCGAACAAAGGTATATTAAATGAGAAATGATATATCAACCAAATGCTTACATAATAAAATCTATACAATGATTTGGTAATAAATTGCGAAAGGCAGTGTTGCAAAAAAAAGTTTACAAGGCTGATTAATCGTCGCTTAGGCGCTACAAGGCCATCGATCTTGCCGATTTATGTAACTGTGTCAAATAAATAGGTCCATCGTGGTCAACGGCGATCAACGATGGCCAATGGTGGTCAAACTTGCCGGAAAGCTTCTAACCTCGTCGAAAGTACCTAAAACTCACCGTAAACTTGTTTTGATAACTTATAGTAACTGTTTAAATCTCGTACACGTTGTTTTTTTATAAAATAATCTTGCTAATAATACCTAAAACTAGCCGAAAATACACAAAACTTGCCGAAAATACCTAAATTTTGCCAAAAATGCCAATTTGATTAATCACCGATTAATCTCGCCTAGACCGATTACAAGCTACAAGGTGGTCGACCGCCCGGCTAACGATTCACGATTTTTACAACCTTGGTGAAAGGTAAGAAAAGAGAAAGAAAAATTATGATAAAAAATGATTAAAGCCAAGGCCGTCGTTGGGAGAGTGCAAGATGTGCGATTGCACAGGGCCACCGCTTCACAAGGGCCACCAAATTTTATGCACTTCTATTATGTATATACATGATATGCTAATCGAGTTTAATTAGTTCATGCACTACTCATACATGTGTATATTATGTGTGTGCTTAAAGGCCTTTTTGTGATAATGACACGGGGCCACTAAAATTCACGAGACGGTCCTGATTAAAGCATTTCACATGACAAGTTATTTTATGAGTATAAACTCTCTATGAATATAGCGTTACTATAAATTGATAACCTTGATGTATATATGTTCAATCTTTACAAGACTGCTATTATCGGGGGCTCGTGAGGGAGAGTGAAAGCCTCACCTCACGAGTGAGCTTACCAATCGAGGTGTATGTCATGCATGAGGGAGACCAAAAAGGCTCACAATGGTGAGGTAGTCACCACTTGGTTTCCATGCAACTTTTTATTACTTATTTGGTTTGTGAGTGTCTCTAAGGTATTTTGTAAGGTATATTTAAGTGAGTATTAAATTGAAAGTTTTGACCGACGAAGGTAGTGTGGCTCATAAGTGTGAAAGTGAAAGTAAAAAGTTTGAGAAAGAAAGCTAATGTAACTCTGAAATAGAAAGTAAGTGAGAGCATCTTCTGATGACTGATGATAGAAGCATAAGTTACCATGTATTTTACTTCTCATCACCAATTGAAAAATACAATCGATCATGATTGGTTAATGGAACAATTATCATATTTCAAATAGGGCGGTTTCAATATCACGATACACATAGATAACTAAACCTAGCGAAATAAAATAGAATATTGTGCTTGGTTTTCTTTGGGTAAAAGGATTAATACCTTGTTAAATACGAAGTATATTACTATAGAAAAACATATGAGTACAAAGGATGTAGGTGATTTTTAAATCTCAACCTGCTATAAAATAGGAATAAACGCATCATATGAGTTTCAACCTAAACCTATCATAAGAACAACAAATCAAACTTATGAACAACTACTAAACAGACAAAAATAAAAACTATCGTCTAGGTTTCCTACAAGATTAATATCATATGCCTCACAAACTGCCCGCTGTTCATTAGTTAAACCATCAAGGTCATAAGTGTCATAGATATCATAGTCTTCATCTTCAAGCAAACCACCATCATTTGCACCTCCACTAGACATAAAATTAGTAGTTATCTTCTCTTGAGCTCGCCACATTCTCAAATATATGAGAGAAGTGCAAAAATTATCCCTGTTGTTTGCCAAAAAACCGTCTCACGTCCCTCGTTAATACTTCGCCCAAAACTCATCCCGTCGTTAGTAAATTGAGGTACGGTACATCCTTGAGGACTAACGGTGCAAATACGTTGCCATTTAAGGGTAATAAATGTTAGTCATGTGAGGGTTATTTTGGTCTTTTTACACCTTCTAGCCACTCAATTAAATACCCCATTTCACCCCAACTACTCAATTTAAAACCCATTTCACCTCAACCACTCAATTAAATACCCCATCTCTCTCTCTTTATTATCCTCACTTCTTTAACTTAATTTTTACACCAAATTGAAAAACCCTAAAAATGTTCATTCCAAGATTGTGTCATTGTGGATTACCAACTGTGTGTCGCACTTTGTGGACACAAATCAACCCTGGAAGACGTTTTCATTGTTGTCCCAAAGTAGTAAGTGTTTAATCTTGTAAATGTAAATTGTATTTCGAATTTTAAATGGAATTCTTTTTTGCATTTTTGTAGGGTGAAAATTGTGGGTTTAATGGATGGTTCGACCCACCAATGTGTCCAAGGGATGTGGTAATTATACCTGGATTGTTGAGGAACTTGAATGAGCTTCGAGAAATTGCAGATGCAAATGCTATCAAAGCTAGAAGAATGAAGTTTCTTTTATTCTTTAGTTGGATTTTCTTTGTGGTGTACTTTATGATGAATTGAATGGTGTTCAATGTAGTAGTTTAATTTTCAATGTAGTGTTTTTCTCTCAGTGTTTAATGTAGTAGTTTTATGTTCAATGTAATGTGTTTTGAATGTTTAATGTAATGCCTTTTGTTTGATATTGTTTACTGTTAATACTGTGTATGGGTTAAAATGGATTTGAAACTGTGTATGGGTTGGAATGGGTTGAGATAGGTTGGAGTGGGTTGAAATGGGTTGGATACATACTGGGTTTATAGTTTGAAATGGGTTTAATAGTTAAAATGGGTAGAAATGGGTTTATGCAAAAATGGGTAGAAATGGGTTTATGCAGAAATGGGTTTAAATGACTTGATCCTAACTTATGCAGAACTTGTGCAGAACTTATGTAGGTCAAACAACTCATTACATATGACAGAACTTAACATAATTTACCATAGATTCCCAAAATGACAGAAGTTGTCCATATGCATAAGCATAGTTTACCAAGTGTAACAAGTCACAACCTAACATAATTTAAAGTCATAGACTAATACGTAACTTAACAGAATGTTTCAACTAGTAGATAACATAAAGTCATAACAAAATAGACTATCTTAAGCCTTAAATCTTTTTGTTGCACTGGATGTTCCAGTTTGACTTCCTCTGGCCCTTTTTGACACACCAATACTTGATGCCTTTGATCCCCTAACACTTGAAGCATGTGATCCCTCAACACTTGAAGCTTGTGATCCCCCAACAATACCCTTGAATGACCTGATATTGTGACCTTGCCTATTACATTTCTGATATGTAACTGATTTACCAGCCCTTGATAGTTTACCATTTGCAGACATCTTCTAGCTAGATATCTTACCTGCACTCTTTTTTCTTGACTTTGGTGGCCTCCTAATCTGTGGGTGAATTTTTAGGGGAATGATTATGTATGGGCTAGGGTGTTTACTCCATAAATTTCTTTCATTCATAGAGTTGATTGTGTAACTATATTGCTTTGCCCAAGGGCTTATCTAATAAGAAGAATGCACCCATGACTGAGGCACCCCCACATCAGCATTGGTTATGGCCATGTCATTAATGACTGCCACTGCATGCCTGCAAGGCATTCCATTAAGCTCCTATTTTCTACAGCTACAGTTCTTTTCCTGGATATCTACAACGCACTGGTCTTCATATGGACCATTAGCTTGATATTTTGTTCCACCATTCCACAACACCTGTTAATAAGCACATAAGTTAATAAACATAACAGATAATAGACATAACAGTTAATAAGCATAAGAATATAGTTAATGAGAAAAAAAGTTTACCGTGTAAAAAGCAACTTTATATTTTATTGCTTCAAACAACTTTATAGCAGCTGGTGTTAAAGGACCTGGACTCTTTTTAACATTGACTATTCTTTTCATTAGGTACTCCCTAACAAATTCCAAGCATATGATGATTGGGACCTCTCTGCCATCCATCAATTGTCTATTAAAGACTTCCCACAAATTGTTTAGCAAAACATCACAATTTGCACTACCTGCAATATCAACCAGTAAGTTAGAACAAGTGGCAATTTAAAGACAAATGTTATTTGAAAAGAAAGTATTTACCACTGAAATGGGATCTTGACCAATGTTGTGGAGGTATCTTCTTTAAATACTCATAAGCACCTTCATCTAAGCTCTTTAGCTTTTCCATTTGTCTATCAAATTAAGGCACACTGGTTGCAGATGCACATTTCCACACCAACTCCTTGAACTGGTTACCTTTCCATTGAGCCTTAGAGTTCTCATATATGTTTATTACACAGAACCTATGCTCAGCACAAGGGAAAACTTGTGCAATTGCAGGGAGTATACCCTATTATAAATCAAGGTAAAACATAACAGTTAGTAAGTTATTAATGAATAAAGACAATGAAAAACATTAGATATGAAGGATTACCATTTATCTATCAGATATGAAGGTAAAGTTAGACATAGGTTCAAATCCAGATCATCCCCTAAGCATGTCAAAAACCGAGACCAAGAACTTGTTTTTTCTATTTCCACAAAAGCATAAGCAACATGATATATACCATGATTTGCATCAATCCCAACAGCTGTGAGTAGCTGACCAGGGTATTGTCCCTTCATAAAACACCCATCCAGACCAAGCAAGTCTCTTAACCATTATTTAAACCCTCTCTTCAAAGCCCCAATACATACATATATCCTTTTGAAATGTCTTGTTGTTTCACTTGGATTATAATCCCTATTAAAATCTATCTTCACAGTGGTGTCTTCATTTCTTCTTTGCAGCTCTAGAACATAATCCCTCAGCAAGGAATATTGCTCACTGAAATCACTCTTCACCGTCATGATTGATGCAGCCTTTGCCCTTTTCACCTTGCCTATGCTAATACCCACGTGATATTTCTTCTGTAGTTGCTCTTTTAATGCTTTGACTAGAATATTAGGGTTTGGTTTCACTATATCTTCAATCTCATTGGAAAGCCATTTATCTGTTAGTAGTCTTACTTCTCTTGTTTGAAGACAAGTGTGTTCATCCTTGTAGGTTTTGACTGTCCAAGTGTTATTCTCTTTAGAGATTTGCAATGACCAAGGGCATGTGATAGTATCATAAACATAACTGCCATTTTTCCCACCTACTTTTATCCTTATCCCATCCACTTTATTTATTCCTTGTCCACTACCACTTGTCTCATCTCTTTTGGATTTTACCCATTTGCCATTCACTTGTTTTAGGTTACCCTTACTTGGGCTACTTAGCCCAATAGCATTAGGCCCAACTAAATTAGTAAAATCAGGGCACTTTCCCCTACACACTGCCCTCAGCCTAACCTTGTCATTCTTCCATACATATAAGTATCTTCTAGTTGCAACAGCTTGACAAGTCACCAATGTTGTAGCTTCTTTTTTATCAGCAAATTCTTGGCTAACATAAAAGTGGCCACCTTTGTTTTTGGACTCCTTCCTTAATGCTCTTAATCCTTTCTTTCTTTTCTTACTTGATTCAACATCACTATCACAGTCAATATCCATGTCAAAATCATCTAAGTCATAACCTTCTTTAAGATTCATCTGTGCAAGACCTTCTAACTTACCCTTAGTGCATCCCACCCATTCTACATCCTTGTTAATGTTTTGGTAGAATTCTTGCATATCAACATTAACTCCATTAATAAGATTATCCTCATCAACTATATAGTCACTACCCTGACTCTCATCACTCTCATGACTCTCACTAACAGTCTCATCTTCATTAGCAGCCTCCTCATTACTCTCACTAATAGTCTCATCTTCATTAACATCCTCCTCATTACTCTCACTAACATCATGGTCTCTGGTTTCTTTCTCTTTCTAACTAGGAACTTCTACATCATCATTCAAACTAGGTCCCTCAACCAGTAACTGTGGCAACCTATTCACCTTCAAACCAGACTTCTTAAAGGGCTTCCTAGCTAAAGCACTAGATTCTACATCAACTATTTCTTCAAGCCTCAACTTATGTGGGGATTTAAAATAAGTTTCAAGGACTGTATACTCATGTTCAATGAAAACCTCAATAAGTATGTACTTATCATTATACCTAACTAGGTTCATCAAATCTGCATAATTTCCTAGTACTTGTAAGCCATAGTCCAAATTATTATTAGGTATTTTGAAATGATTGTACATTTTATTCTTTTTGTTTTTGTAACCTAAGGTTTTAAGCATTTCTTGCAATTCAATAATTGAATACAAGTTTGCATCTACAAAATCTACATAGTTAAAGGTCCCATTTGTGTAACACCTACCTGGGGGTTTAGTGAAAAAGCCACCATGATGAATCTTCAATGAAAATAAGGTTTCATCATATTTACCAGTGATTAGCAATTTACAAAAATTAGGGGTTCGATCAATGCGTAAAATTTAGGGTTTTCAACAATAATCAACAATGGATTATGCAAATAACATAATAATAATGGTTAAATAAATTTAAACTTACTATAGGCTTCTTGTTCATCAACTGGTTCTTCGTAATCATGGATTTTCCATTTTACAACAACCATTTCAGTTGATTATGATTATTTGATTACCGTCTCTATGATTCAATATTGTATTTGGGGTTTTGAATTTCTTTTAATCTTGTTGATGGAGAGAAAAGAGAGGGAAATGGATAGTCAGGTAAAGAGGACTATGTTTTTTATTGTGTTGGGTTGACTATTTTTTTATATAAAAAGGTGGGTGAGTCATAGGAAGTAAACACTAGAAGAAAACACCCCTCAACAAAACTCACGTGACCCGCACGTGTTGAAAACTATTTTCACCGTTAGTCCTTAGGGATGTACCGTGCCTTAATTTACTAACGGCGGGATGAGTTTTAGGCGAAGTATTAACGAGGGACGTGAGACGGTTTTTGGCAAACCACATAGATGATTTTTTCACTTCCCTCCAAATATATTGTCAGTTTCTTTCTACGCTTCAAACGAGTTTTTAAGAGTAACATGATTTGTACCATGATTTGCTTGGTTTGACCCTTAAAGGTTTTCTTTAATTCGCTGACAATATCACGAATTACACTTAGTTTTACAATAATAACTAACTTCGCTCGATACTCCTAAATACATCTCTGATGGTAATGCTGAAAAAAGATTCACGACGGGTCATCAATTACCTAATGCGTTGAGATTAGATTTGGGTTGAAATCCAAAATGTTAAGATTGCTTGAGCCTTTTATTGAATAAATAGAAAAAATATATATATTATAAATACACACATTTTCGATCAGAAACGACGTCGTTTCATTCTGGCCCAGTTTTTTAGCTGTCTTTGGCCCAAGTTGATCCGGCTTATTTCTTCCCTCCACATACCTTTTTTCACTCATTGAGCTACCAAAAGTTCGAGAGAAATCTACACAAACAAAAACATAAACATAACAGATCCAGAAGAACATGATTTCAGATGGAGAAGGTAAGATGCGCCACTAATTTTACTTTTAAATTTCTAAAGCATTGAATATTGATTTGGGTTGTTTTGGGTTTTTTAGATTTTGCTCAACTTTTGTTTAATTAAGTTGGAATTTGGTGGTTTTGTGTTTAATTGTGTTTAATTATGCGGGTTTGAAATTTAGGGTTTTGTTCTAACGTGCCAGGCAATCGAGGAGGCGAAAGATGAAAGTGAAGGGTCGTTATAATGGGCTAAAAAGAAGGCGAAAACACAACCACATCCAGTGAGTACCCCCTGCAATTCCTAGAAAAGCTGATAAGGTCGTTGTTTAGGCTTTTGAGTTTATGGTTTATTAGTTTAAGTTAATAAGCTTTAGTTAATTGAAAAAATTAAAATTTTTAAAGGTATGTTTTTATGTGAAAATTTTATAGTTAATTGATTATTGAAAAAATTGCACTCCAAAATCATATTTGTTACTTTGTAAGTTTGAAGTTTCGTGGGTTAATTCTCAGGTATGTGGATATGGTAATGCAAGTTGAGTTGAAATAGTGATGTGTTTCTTGCTGTTGCAAACGTCTCTTTCGAGGCCTTTAATCTTAGTGTGAAGATGCGAAGATCAGCAACGCGCCTGAAATGTTTATTTATGGGTATAATGTTCGGGGTGATGATTTTTGCTTATTTTCGGGTTTATAACTTTACTTTGTTCGACTTATGTAAGGGTTTTTTTTCCAGGTTTTGTATGAAAAGTTTCGGATATAAAGAAGCTGACAGCTGGGACGGCGGAGAAAGGGAGGGTAGATGGAGTTTTGGTTAAATGGAATGAGTTTATGGTTGTTAGAGGGTGTTAATGGGATACGAAATTCTGTTCGCACATTGGTGCTACTACAGCTAAGCATAAGGTATTTGTTACATGTTTTTTCTTGCGAAATTGAGTCATTTGTGCAAAAATGTTAGTTTGTGTGATTAAGGGTTTTGGCTAATAACGTTGTCGAATAATTTAGTTGCTTATTCAGGGGGCGTTTGGATTAGTAGCTTATTTTGCCCAATTTCGGCCGTATTTGATTTTAGAAAACAGCCTGCAATCTCATATTTTAGATACTTATTATCATTAGTTTATTCGCTTAAGCCAATAAGGTGAAGCTGATAACATACAAATAGTTAGCTTTTCGGCTTTGCTAAACTTTTTCCATTCCAGAACTATGATACAATTTATATACAATATAATTTTGATTCATCATTTTTTATGTTAAATAAGAATGCATGAATGACAAGTGTTTCATAATTAGCAAAACAAAGAATGTATATAGACGGATAACAGCTTAAGATTATTTGGTTTTGTTAATGTTTAGCTACAATAAGAAAAAGTTGTTCGAGTTTATAAGATTTCTTAATATCATAATGCATTCAGAAGCACACAATGCATAGTTTTAATTAGATTTCTATTGGGTGCTACAATATACTGTGTTGTTGTGGTCAAATCTGCTGAAAAGGAACTTACCATTGCCTTCTTGGAGCGGATTAAAAACGAGTTTTATAAAAAATATAGGACATGCAAAGGCAAAACTGCTGCTTATATACATTATACAAAAGGCAGGCGCACCAACCCGATGGACTCTGGCCCAACCCGCCGTTGCCTAACCCTCTCGGCCTGATCCTTAACCCGTTGCCCAACCCGATCTGATTCCCATCATTAATCCCCTAAAACCCACTTACCCTTTCATTATCCCATTATTCTTCCATAATTTTCAAAAACCACCAGCGAACCAAAAACCATCGGCAATTTCTACAGGGTGCAGCGGATGATTATTGGGACGATGTTTGTGATCAGGTATTATGTATGCTTTTTGTTGCAAATTGTCATAGGACGATTTGATGTAAGTTGTAATAGATTATCTTAAAGTGTTCACATTATCCAAACTTGATTAATTATAGAGCTTTAGTTAACTTTGATTCTTTTGATATATTTTTTTAGCAGATTCATTTATGGAAGATCTTAAGATGGAGAAGATGATTGCAAAATCAAATCATGAAATTACATGCTTTGAGTTGAACATAAATCCGGTTTTGTGAGTTTATCAAAATTAAAGCCAAGCAAATGGCTGCACGCGAAGCTGAGAGGGCCAAGTTTGTTGCATAGAAGGTTGAGCAAGACAAGTGAAATGTTATCATCAAAAGACAGGTCAGACTTTAACACATTTTAGTTAAAAAAAATTCTACACATAAAGAGCACTGGAATTAGAGAAGCAAATGTAACAGAGACAATGGGCGAGATAGTGTAGCAAATGGTTTGTTGTATAATAGATTTCTGACTGAGATAATATTTTTAATTAAGCACCTTAGTTTGTGTTTATCCAAACATTCAAAATTAGATATTTACTTCTAATGGTTCTCTTAGAGGCGCAAAGACATACATATACTTCTCATTAGGAAAATATCATTGGTGCCATTCTGTGTGTTTTGACTTTTGATTTGCACTATGTTTACCAGTAAAAGTCTTTGAATAGGTCCACAATGATATATTAACAGACTTCGGCTCAATATGTGCGTATAACCCAACTCCAATAGTAAAGGCCAAACTCACCTATTTTGACCCGCATTATAATTTACTCATTTTAACCAGTTACACAACATGCAAATTTTTATGCGCCCCTCGCCCCGCAGCGAAGCGCGGGGATATATCCTCGTTTGTTACACTCTTCGGAGTTGGAGTAAAAGGTTCTTGAATGCGAAGATTAGTGTTTTTTTACCGATTTAGCCATTTGAGATATCACTTTTCTTGCAAAGACCACAAAGGTCTGACATTACCAAATTGGCCTAGTTGATCGCGCATGTATTGTGGTTGAGAACTTGATGAACACGTGTCACCACCACATTGAATCTTAATTTTTATAAAAAAAAACTATGCCACGTAGGTTGATCGCGCAAAAGTAATAGTGATTTCTTTTTTTTGTTGATCGCGCATATATTATGAAGATTTGTAAAAAAATTATTTTCAATTCAAGAGTATAGTTTTAGGGTTTTAAAAGTGTGGTTTTAGGGTTTGTATACATGAAAAAAAAATGATATCGACAATTTTCGTGAACATTTTAGCATATGAACACGTTGTTTAAATTTTTGTTTATTTGGTCATTAGTGTTGTCTTTGATGAGGTATATCTAGTGAACCAATATTTGTTAGAAATAGTGTTAATATGCATAAAATATGATGTTGCAAAGTGTGTCAGTTGGGGTTATTTTGATTTTTTTTCAGTACAATTGTATAACTATATTTTTAAAATTCATAATTGAAAATTTAAAATTAACGGTAGTCATTAAAAACATTACAACATAGGAAACACCAGATGTGTAGAAGAGTACATAGCCAACCTTATTTAGACGAATGGAAAACATAAAAACAACAACAAACAACGACATGCATGGTTAGCAAACTGATGTTAAGCAATACATCTTTTACATTTCCCTGTAGTTCGTGATCAATTGTCGCTTTTCTTCCATGCTCCTTAGCAACTCATCCCAGACGCTTTTCAAGTATGCACACTTTTTCATGTCTGCCCCTGTCATTCACCCTAGGGCGTACCTACCATACTCTATAAGTGGGTGATCTGGCAATGAATTAAGCCTGTTAATTTCAAGCCTTCGGTCTGTGAATCTATCAGCATATCAATGCATTAAGCTTAAAATTTGTTCTTCCAAACAAGCCTCTTCGTCGAGAGCTTCCTGGAGTGCCATAATGATAGTTAACCTTACATCATTTGGGTTCGTAGCCATTATAGAAAATAAGAAAATTGAATTAATACTTTGTGTGATTGATAATATGTTTGAGAATCAGACTCCTCAATTTATATATAACAATTGCAGTGATTAGTCATTCAATGTCAGGAAAAAGCTGTTGATTTGTCAGTTATTTTCATAAATCGCGTGATATTATAAGTGATGTCATTGACTTGTCTTATCAGTTGGAGTAAAAAGTATATTTGCAGTGATTAGTCTTTCAATGTCAGAAAAAGTTGATGATTTGTTAGTTATTGTCATAAATCGCGTGACATTTTAAGTGATAAACAACATTCTCATTGAGTTGTCTTATCAGTTGCAGTAAGAAATATACATGTTGTTTAATCATGTCAGGTATCTTGTAAAATGTTAAGTGATAAATAAGGTTGTCATTGAGTAGTCTTATTTGATACAGTGAAAAGCAAATGCATTTTCAAAGCATGTCATATATATTTTTAAATTTCTAAATTTTGCTAAGATATATGTGACATTTTACAGTTAAAACTAAATATGTTGTGACTATATTATGCATAACTTAGAAATTCAATTTAATGCATTGTTAGCATTTGTCATGTTGTTAATGTACATGATTGTCAGTTTACATTTGTTAATGCATTGTAAACATTATCATTGTATAAAAGAATAAAAACTTGCAATACTTCAAATAATTCGTACGAATAAGAATTTTGACTCTCATTATCCATTAAAAACAATACACAGTAGAAAAACCAGATATAATCTAGTAGATTGGCCAACTTATTTTTCCCACTTCAATAAAAAACAAACAACAACACACATGGTTGGCCAGATCATCTTAAGCAACATCACTTTAGAATCTATATTAACATGTAACTGTTAATGAAGTTTTGCTTTTCAGCAATACTTCTCAACAATTCTTGTCTTGCTCTGATTAAGTTGTTTGTTGTGCGTATATCCGCTTCATGGGTCATGAGTAGAGCATGTAATCCGTAGCTATTAAGGCTCGTTGTCGGCATATTTTGCATCATTGTCATTTGTATCTCACGGATACACATTTGCTCACGATAACGAGTTAAGTTGCACAACAACTAATTTGCGAATGTGGCCTCAGCTTCAATCTTCCTTAGTAGTTTGGAAACAATTGTTTTAAGTGTGTCGTTTGCAGAAGAAGCCATGGACCTGTTTTGTAAAAAGTGTGTGTGTGTGTGTGTGCGCGCGTGTGTGTGTGCGTGTGTGCGTGCGCGTGCGCGTGCGGGTGCCCGCGTGCGCGCGCGGGTGCCTGCGCGTGCGTGCGTGGGTGGGTGGGTGGGTGTGTGTGAAAATAACTAAATGTTAGTCGTGACGGTATGATTTATTTTGTTTAACGATTAACATTAAAATGCTTTTGATGTCGATCATTCATTTTTTTAGGTTGATGGTGGGAATGATTCTCCTTATCTATACTACATATATAAAGCATTTTGCAATCTCTTTCTTCATTTAATGCCCTAGAAATTCTAAGTAATCCAAGTTATGAAGCACATTGTACAATACTTCTAATGCACAAATAAAACTTAATTTTAAGCGTTACAAATTTTAAAGCTTTGTTTATAACTATTAAATGCACATATACATCAATTCAACAAATATAATCAATGCTAGAATTAAAAATACCCCGTTACTCAAACGTACAACTAATATAACACATGATACAATCTATTTAATGCCCAAAAATTATGTAATACAAGAATTTATTAAATATGTACAATTAATTGATGCGCTAACTTAAAATTAAGCATTACAACTACGAAAACTCATTGTAAAAAAAGGTAGAGAGGTCCTAAAGTCATACCGGTTTTGACCGTTGGAGGTAAAGTTTACTATTCGAGCGACTTAGGTAACAACGGCCCGAAATTATGTGTCTTTTTGACAACGCATCACATTTCAACAACAACCACACCTTGATATTTTAATATAAAACAGTGTGCGATAAATCTATTCCTTAAAATTATCGTCAAACGTAAAGCCGTTATCACGAAAAACATGTAATCGAAAAATATAGCTCGTCAAAAAATTTGATTAAAAGGTATCCACCGCCGTATCGCGCGGATACCCTGCTAGTAGGTATTTAAAATAAATAAAAAACAATCGCTTGCTTACA
>BQNB010168636.1:0-13868 GCA_026074375.1 Tanacetum coccineum
TGTGTTAGGAAGAATAGGAAGGATAAACTAAAAAGGCTTAATTATTGTTAGGGTTGGAAGGATGTTTGTGTTATGATAAAACTACAACCAAGGCAACCTATATATATGCACAGATTGCATACATTAAACTAATATACAGTTGGGTCATCTAAAGAAGTTATGCGACTTATTAAATTGTAAGCTATTAATTTTTCCATGCCTAAATCATAAAGTACTTCTTAGGTGGGCTCATACAATTAACTATTGTCAGTCATGTCTAGTTAAAGGATAAAAAGACTAATATTTACAATAATACTAAATTAAAGGCAAACTCTTGAAAGTCCTTATTTTCAAAGACTAATATTTAAGGCAATAACTAAATGAATGTCCTTCTAGAAGCCATTTGCCATGTCAGGTCTACTTACAGGCAAAAAAAATAAAGGAACAAAGATAATTACATTAAATGATGAATACTGTGTGGTTTAAAATAGTGTAAATTTTATAACCAAATAACATATTCAAATAAGGTAATAAGCTATTTATTTTTCCAAGCCTAAAATAGAAATTCCTTCTTAGGAAGTCTGGTACATGTAACTGTTGTCACCCTACTTTTCAAAGACTAATATTTAAGGAACAAAGAGAATTTCATTAAAGTGTTAGATGTATTGTTAAGTTTTTTTCGAATACTCTGATATTGGCTATTTTAAATGATGAATATTGTGTGGTTTAAAATTATGTAATTCCATTTTATAAGCCAACAGCTAAACCATATAACAACAATTTGCAGCTCATGGTCATGTAAAATGTAAGTCAGTAAACACATTAATGTCAAAAAGGTAAATTCAACCAACAAATACTGTCCAAAAACTAAACTAGTTGTAAACTAATGGAGCTAAACTCAACCAAGCTTATCAAGGAAGGAACCCATATAAAAACAATTTGCAGCTCTTGGTCATGTCAAATTAAAAGTAGTAACTACATTAATGGCATCTAACTAATTTGAAATGGTGTAAGAAGGTACTAACTACATTTATGTTCATCTAACCCACTTGCCTCTATATAATAATGGAAAACTAAACAAATGGAATACAAAATAAAAAACAAAGCAACCTTGAAATTTTAGGCAGTAATTACAATCTAAGGCTTACTGTGTGATTTGAAATGGTGCAAGAAGGTAATAAATACATTTAGGTCCATCTAACCCACTTGACTCTATATAACAATGGAATACTAACAAAATGGGAGAAAAAAAATAAAAAACAAAGCAACAAATTCAATTATTTAAAGGAATATCATTTTCGCAAAAGAGCAAACAATAATATAAATAATTGTACACAAAACGAATAGCAAGATGAATAAAACATACAAATTACCTTCGCAAACCACGTAATGGGAATGTGTGTCTGAATTAAGAACCCTAAATTTTTAAACCTAGATCTCAATTAAGAAGACTAAATGATCAATTGTATCGAACTTTCTTCAACCGTAACAGTTTACAAAAACAGATTAAAATTACTTGATGATTCGAAATGATGAAATCATTTTTCATTCATTAACATTAGTGTTTACATAAGTTTTTTGTGTATGTGTCTATGTGTGTTAGTGTGTGTGAGGTGGGTGGGTGGGTTGTGTTTAATTTTCACGAAGCCCAATAATTTTTAAAAAAAATGAAAATACTATTACACTTACTAAGTCGCATAAGAGTGGTACAAGTTGCATAAAAAACAAATTTTTATATTTATAAACTTTTTAATAAAAAAATTATTATAGTACAAGTCGCATAAAAAAGAAAGTCAAAGTCGCATAAAAAGGTAACTTACAAATGGTACTTTTTACTTACAAAAATATACTTTCAAATAGTGTCCAAAAAGTACAATTTTAATTATTTTAATCAAGTTGCATAAGTCGCATAAGTCGCATGTGGTCGCATAAAAAATTGAGGACAATTGGGTAACCAAATTCCAATTAGGGCATTCTTTGAAGTACCCTTCAAAAATTAAGTCACAAATGGAATTACCCCTTAAATGGTTCTCAAACACAGGTAGGGTATCATTTGGGTTTGGTTCCTAAAATACAAGACCCGGTTACTTTAAGTGATTTTCATCCAATAAGTCTAATAGGTTGTTATTATAAGATCATTGCAAAATACTCGCCGAAAGAATGAAAAAGGTGATCCATAAAGTGGTAGGAGAGGAACAAAATGTGTTAGGAACACGAAAGTGTCGGTCACTTCCATAGATAATTGTAGTTAGCTCGTTAAGTTAATTTTTGGGAACTTACAAGGCTAGTTAGCTAAAGCTAATGGACAAACCCATGAAGACCCAAGCCCATGTCCACATATAAGTATTTATACACCTCTTCATGCCTTGGAGAGGTGGTTGATTGTTCATTTTTTCACATCATAATACATTTCTATTTTATGTTTACTTTTTCTCTCTAAGTGTTCATCCAACCCACTCTCTCTCTAGAATCACCTCTCTTTCCCTATCATCTATTATTTTATTAGATTAGTCTTTAATTGGTATCAAGAGCCATGGAGTGGTGTGTTTAGTTTTTGTGTTTATTTTTTTGGTTCGTGTATTCTTGCAAAAATCGTCATTTTCTTTTTTTTTTCTTTGTGTTCGAAACTATAGTGTACACTAAAGGATCATTTACCTTGGTAAATTTGATCTAGTATCTTTATGATATAGGTGTACAAGCTTAGAATCAAGAAAAATATCATTTTTGGTCATCTTTGTGTTCGAAAACCTTTACAAAGAACAAAATCTTGATTTTAAATTTTTCGACTTAAAAACCTTAAAGTTTCTATTTTTCATGTTCTCATAGGGTTAGTAACACTAGTTGTGTTAATACAAATAATCTCTAAAAATGTTATTTATATTTTTTGACCTCTCGATGTTTTGATAATAACAAAATATAAAAACGTTTACGATAAAATTAAACGTTTATAAATTACTAATCGTAAAATTCTATTTCTAAGATTAATCACTTTAGGTATGGATAAACAAATCATTAAACAAGTTTAGTGATCAAGAAAATATTTTTCTTAAACCTTACATTTCTACAAAAGTGTATTTATACAAATATATACACAAAATATTAATTCATAAAAAGAAATATTTTATTAAAACAATAAATTTGAAATCAGTTTTTCCTCCCAAAATGGAAAGTTCCAAAACAGATAACACCTTCCCCACTAAAAGACAAAAAGAGGAGCGTACTCTACGTGTGGCCCCCTTTTAGGTCTGGCGGCCCCCTAACATATTAGGGACCACCAGCAGAGTAACGACTATTTTTGTCTTCTATAAATACTGGGCCACCCCATCTGAAAAACACAACCTCTTGCCACGAATTTTCTCAGATCTACTTTTCTCTCTTCTTTCTTTCTTTCTAAAACATATATCTTGATCACTAACATATCTTGATCTTGTTTCAAGTGATTAATTCCCTCTTACTCCCTTCTTATAATCAAGTGCAAGAGAAGAACAATCGTATTCATCTAGAAACGAATTGTTATCAAGTGATCTCTTTCCTCCTCCTCAAGATCATAAATCTTCATTATATTTTCTTTGTGGTGTTGTGTAAATTGGATTGTGTGTAGATCCAATAGTGTAAATTGTGTATTTGTGTAAATTGGATTGTGTGTCAATCCAAGAGTATATATCTTGTGAGTGTATAAAGACTTAGTGAAGTCTTAGATTGGTTCTAGCTAAGATTATGACTCGACATCTAGCTTAGTGTCGGAAAAGAAAGTAAGCGACGTGTAAACGGTTTTCTCCGCCTAAAGGGAGCTTGTTGACATAGTGAAATCTCGAGTGGAGTACTCGGGGAGTGGAGTAGGGCGAAGAGGTGCTTCGTAGCCGAACCACTATAAATCTTGGTGTCTTGGTTTGATCGTTTCTTTCCTTATCTCTTTATATTGTTATTGTTTATTTAGTTCATTACATTAGATAGTTTACTTGTGATTCATATTGTTGATTGATTGACATACAACTCGAATCAAACCATTTTATAAGCAAAGTTTTAAAAAACCCGAAAATCCCCTAGCACTTCCTGTGGAAAGTGCATGAAAATTACATTCCAACGGTATGGGCCCGTGTCTATTTTGACTTTACTTATTGGACCCTTCCGAACCTTTTGAACCTTTTATTATAACTGAACACCGCTCATAACAAACCTCATCCCATAATATAAATTTTGAGTTGCATACACTTATGGAGTCTAAGCCCTACTGCAATAATATTTTTTTTTGAACAAGCCCCTAGCGCAGATGATATTTTTTGAGACTTCCTTTGAGCCCTGCTCGGGAGGTCTCGAGTTCGAGACTAGTTAGTGTGGTTTTCGTTATTTTCGCGTCAGCAACTAACGTGGCTGCCATGTGGGCTAGTAGGACCCAGTCGGCTGACATGGCAGTGCCACGTTGGCTGACATGGGACCCACATGCTGACGTGGCTGCTGACGTTAGCGATGGTTGACCAGCTGTCCGGCGGCAAAGCTGCGGTGGTCCGGCGGTGGAGCTGCAGTGTTCCGGTGACGGAGCTACAGTGGTATAGCGGTGGTTCACGGTTGACCGGTGGTCTACCACCGTTGACCGTCGTTGGCCACAGTTGACCTGCAAGTGTGCTGGTGGCTGCAGTGGTGACAGCTGGACACTCTCAAGCTGACACGTGGCGACGACTGGCGAATGCCAGCACACCACGTGTCATTCTGACACTCTGATGTTTGCAGGTACTAGGTTCAGGGTTGGATGACGGTTCGAGGCTCGGTTGCATGTACGAGGTACCAATGATTGGCTCGGGATCTGAGCCAATCATTGGTTTGGCACATAGAAGCGTCTAGATGCCCACGTGGCGGGTTCCTATTGGTGGATCAGGAATAATAGTAGCTGGCAATGATTGGGTTGGACTACGAGCCCAATCATTGGCTCTTTATTATGGCGGTTAGGTGGCAAAAGGACGAAAATGCCCTTGTAATGGGCCTATTACTAAAGCAAATCCAGCACCCTTATTTGGATATATTTTTTTGTGCTAATTACTTAGATGAGTCAAAAAAGCAAAAATTTCCACTTTTTTTCCCGATTTCTTTTTTCCACTATTATTTCGCGCGAAATTTCTAACGCACGACTCCACTGGAATGCAGCCAAGTGTCATTCTGTACGAGGATGTTTTTGGCCTGAGTTTTATGTTTTTTCACGAACTGGAGGTAGTTTTGCACGACAAAGTTTGTCGTTTTCATAAAGACAAAACTTCTTCGAAAAATATTTAAACACAATCATGGAAAATTTGCATTTATTTCCAACTCGACTTTTTCAAAATTTCAACCCGAGTTTTTAAAAAAATATTCGCAAAAAATCCCGACTTATTTAAAATTAGAATTTATTGTATATTTAAACAAAATCTTGGAAAACCTGCCGAAGTTGTCATCAAGACGAGCAAATTCGCGCTTATATAAGATGAGACGCAAGTGAACAAAATCTCCTGATAAAACCACACATCATGGTAACGATTAAACATATGTTTACGGGTAAGCAAATACCCAGCAAAGTAAAAGATATTGTCCAAACGGGCACGCAGTCACCGAGAAAAGAGGCACACTGTCACATCCATAAAAAGAGTAAAGTGTCTGAAAAGCACAACAAGAGTGCAACATCACATAACAACATAAATTAACAATGAGAGAATCAGAGGAAAGGGATAGCAGAAGGACCAGCAGCAGAAGCATTCCCGAAAAGGATGATTGGAGGCTTTAGAGTCATGAGCTTCCCCACGCTTTGACCAGCATAATGGACAAGGTGATCCGCATAAGGGAACTTGACCTGGTAGAAGGATTCTATAGCTCTGTCATAATTCTGTTTCGCATTGGGATCAAAGTCCATCATGTCCACAAGCTCTACACCAATACCCGAGCTAGCCACCTCCCTTAGAGCTTGACTCCTACCCACAAGCATAGCTTTCTCCTGAAGATCAGCAAGAGCAGAACTAAGATGATCACTAGAAAGGAGCCTTTCAACAGCATGAGGGAAAAAATCCCTCACCAATGAAGTTCGTTCCTGGTTGCCAAATCCAGTTTATCTTTAAGAGCTTTAACCTCACCACGCAGCCTGAATACCTCCACGGACAAAGCCTGAGCCTCACGAGTTAACAAATTGTTTGACATAACAAACCTCCGTACTAGCTAAGGACCCAAAAAGAGTCTTACAAGCTTCATCAGATGGAGCAATATCGGGAACAGACTTAGGAGAAGAGGGGCCCTCATCCAAAACCACATGCTTTCTTTTCTTAAAGGATGGAGAACCAGCAGAGTTTGGAAATGCGACTCTCTTACCCTTCGAATAAACATTTAAAGATGGAGCTATAACCCTCCATGGAGAACCAACTAGTCGAGAAAATACACCCCGCCAACGTCGACCCATAAAAGGAGGAACAACCTTGGCACCAACGACGTTATTAGCCACCGGAGCAACAACAACCATCTTAAGCTCTTCATCAGGAACGTTAGCGACAGAACCCGCATAGCTACCTACCAACATAGGAACATCAGCGGGCCTAGCAGAAAAGGAAGGCAAGTGATTCCCTGAGAAATGAAGAAAGTATTTCAAAGTCATCTCTGGAAATACAAAGTTCAGGATTAGCAAGAGAATAGTAAAAGATGAACAATAAATACGAAACAGGAAACTAATTAAGGACATGTGTGATTAATAACTATAGATAAACTAAGCATGCTTCATGTATTTAATATTGTCTTGAAAAAATAAAACTCTTTTAGCTATAAAAATGTCTAGTTCAAAACGACAAAGAATAATCGACCAAACAATATATGTTGAGTGGGCAATGGTGACTAGTTACTTAGTTACACTTCACCTTCAATTAGGTAGCCTGCCGGTACGGATGTACCCATGCAACAAGCTCCTCAAAAGACATAGACCCAACATCTCGCTTCCTTTTTTCATGAGTTTTTACCTTAGACCATCACCTTCAACAATTGCCAAACCTTTTTCTAGGGTACATCTAGGAATACAATTAAAGATTGCTCGAATCTGATATTCTAGTTTATAGGACAACATGTCTAGCATTTTAGAGTAACTCATCCTGTTTAACTTAGATAACTTGAGTGTTAAAATTTTCCCATGTTCATATCTTAAAAGGGTATTCCATGAACACAACATCGTAGTTAACTTCAAAGACTCAATAATTTTCAGTTGCTTGCATAAGGTATCTGAAACTGTAAGCATATGTTTACCGACATGAACTTTAGAGGATCTCTATCCTATAAAAATTCACCTTTTCACTAAAAAAAGAATTATAACGCGCTTTCTAAAATCAAATATTCATTTAAGTGGGCTTTGGGGAGTTAATTAAGTAATCCATATGAACCCGCCAAAAATGTCTATACCTTTTACACTGAAAAAAATGAAATGACATGCCACTTTGGAAAAGGAAGAAACACGTCAGTTACTTAAGTACATTAAAACGGTTGCCATAAAATAGTATTTACACGAGTGGTTTACATTTAGAAATATCATCTTCCTCCCATACAACTTATGTATTAAACCCATGAAAATGACTCATTCTAGTAATGATTTATATAACTTATGGTTTTGTTGTATTAAACGTGGGTGTTTGTTGTCCCTTCGGGGACATCCGCTAAAATTGGAGAATGTGGGTGTTTGTTTACTTATATGGTTATTTGTTTTCCTTGACACAAAACTAACATCTGAACATGCATAAATGACTAACAAATAAAGATCAAAGTTTGCAAAGATTAAACCCATTATTTGTAGTACGAACGAGTTAACAGGAACCAATTTTGAAGGAAAAATAAAAACAAACCATCTTCTCACGATATGCCAAGGCAAAGCCAACAGGATCATCGACATCTGACGATACGCCATGTGCCAACCGATATAAATTTATACAAACCCACACACCACAATCACCAAATATACCACCTTGTTTAGGAACATTGTCCACGAGGCTAAAGGTAATGCTATAATAGCTAGGATGGATTCCATTCTTATCAAAATGTTAGCACCTTTTAGAATAGTGAGGATGCGATCCGACATCACTCAGATTGTACAGTCATGTAAGTCTAACAGATGGTCCTATATCCATGCATATTTTTAGCATTAAAATTTGTTTCTTGCTGTTGGTTTTTAGCCAAATGACATATTATAATTAATTTGCTAGGAGTACTATAATGTGTTTGTATTGGTAAAAATGCAATATGGAAATAACAAGCTGCATAGATAAACATTTACATAAGCATAATTTCATTAAGATCTTAGGACAAAAGACTATAACACTAGACACATAACCCACATAAGAAAAACATAACAAAACCAGAAGTTGTTAGTTTAGGCTGATTCTGAAGACAACAGATGCAAAAGTGAACATAGCCAAACCCTAACAACTAGAACACAAAAGAAATAGTTGACAGAAGATGATTGTGAGCACTAAAGATAACATGACTAGAGCATTATCTCCCTAGATTTCTCTAACTCATCATCCTGAAGCTCCTTAAGAAATTTGAAAGACTTAATAAAAACATTAGACGTAGACAAAAACCTTTGTATTTCCATCATTTGCTACCGCCTCTCTTGACAATGAATGGTCAACTCTTGGCACATTACATACGTTTCCCTAATTAACTTAAATCCATTTCATTATCAGTATCAAAAGTCAAACCTACATGCATGTGTACCATAACAATAGATTGCTTTTTTTAACGGCATAAACAGATTAGTGTCTTAAACATGAAACCCAAACCATAATCTTTCATTGCATTCTCGGCCTTCTCAGCTGGATTTAACTTTCTCCTCTTGTTTGATCTTTCCAAAGGGAAATACATTGGCAGATGCACTCTCGTCTTTGTTCTCTCTTTTCCTCTTCCTTGGTCTTTCAATCTCCTCATCAACCACATGCTTTATCCTTTCCAGTTGTTCTTCAACAACTACAACTGGAGCATCAACACCTACCACATTTTCTTTTAGTTCATCATTCAGAAAAGGTAAACGCTCAAGTAGATCATCTAGCTCAGCAAACAACTCTGCGTTTTCTTCAGCTTCATCATCTCCATGGTAAGGATCTTGTTGCCAATCATATGGATCCACTTGCTATAACAAATCATCGTCATCATTCCATGTCTCAAGATCCCATTCCAGCCTACTTATGCTACGATCATAATCACTGTCATACATTAGAGGATAAAAGTTATGATACACATGCTCTTGCATCTCCTGTTCAACTTTGACCTCCTTTGTCATGTCTATAGGATCCTGACTTAAATCTAAGCCAAAGGCAAAGTCATTCTCAAATAACTATGTTCTGAACTGGAATTCTTCACTCTGCCTCTTATTCCTTTTTTCATTCATGCTTTCAGAAGACCATGGTCGGTGCTCACTAATGTCAGAATCAGATAAACTTCTAGAAGACCATGGTGGGTGGTTTACTTTACTTGTTGAATCTATATTTCCAGTCTGAACATCATTTTCATTTAAAAACAATGATTGACCCATATATCCAGTCTTACTAGCTTCATTAACCTCATCATCATCCACAATTTCCTTAATAACCACACCCTTACCCTTACCGGAAACAACTTCCATCGTGTGCTTTTCAACGTACACCTCAATTTCTTTATAACTAGGTACATACTTTAACAGACTAAGCACATCTTGGTGAGAAATTAGTGGTACCAATCCCTCATCCAAGGATTTTCCAAGTATCCTGAAATGGGAAAACAAAAAGCTACCACCCTTCTCTAACATTGCATCAAACTCGTATATGGAAAACCTTTTGATGTCAACTAAATCATACCATTCTATTACTGCAAAACGATATCTCCTATCTGGTAGTGAGGTAAAATTTCCACTGTGATGGATTTTTAGTGTAAACAGGTGGTCATATGATTCTGTGTAAATAAAACATCAATTTTTACTCACACTCTGCATGCTTTGATATTGAAACAAACTAATCAAAAAAATTAAAGTAAACGAAGCTTACCATAAATGACTCCCAAATCTAGGATGGGGGTACTACGTGCTCGATTCTGACCAAATGTAGGTGCAAACATTTTAAGATGTTAATTTTGCAATTTTAGGGAATATACTGAAATGAAAAATGAGAAGAAAATGAAATACTGTAGAGGTTATGGAGACATGTGATAGTTGGCAATCTAGCATGATAGTGGTACAGGCAGGAAATGAAAAGTATGCCCATCACACTTTAGGGTAACCATTGTTTTTTATTCAATTTCAATTTGATTACGTACTAGTATTTCACTCTAAAATCCTAAGATTAATTTTTTTAGTTTCATTTTCAATATTTCATTTTGGCTCCAGACTTTCCTCCCAAAACCTTCGATTCATCTTACGTCGACTCACGTGTTAAACGTCACTCATATATATCACCTTGACTCACCCGTTAAACGTCACTCATGTATATCAATACCGCCTCGACTAACCCGTTTAACGTCTCCTGTTAAGCAAATTCTGTTTAACAAAAATTAATGTCACACATGTATATCGCATCGAATCATTCGTTTACCGTCTCATGTATATCAATATCACATCGACTAACCTCTTTAATATATCTTGTACATCAATACCGGCTCGACTCACACGTTAAACGTCTATCGTGTATATCACATTGACGTACGCGTTAAACGTCACTCATGTATATCACGTCGACTAACACGTTTAGCGTCTCATGTACATCAATACCACCTCGACTCACCCGTTTAACGTGTCGTGTTAAGCAAAATCTCACCGGCTCGCCCCTATAACGAATAATTATGTTTAACATAAATTAACGTAAAACAACGCAAATGTATAGAGAAATCCACATATCACTTTGACTCATGCGTTTAATGTCTAATGTATATCAATATATCACTTCGACTAACCAGTTTAACGTCACGTGTATATCAATAGCACATCGACTCGCCTTTTAAACGTCTCTCAAGTGCATCGATATCACATCGACTTTCCCGCTTAACATCTATGTATATCAATATCACATCGACTAACACGTTAGCGTCTCATGTATATCAATACCACCTCAACTAACCCGTATAACGTCTCTTGTTAAGCAAATTTTCATCAACTCACCCGTTTAACGAACGACTCCGTTTATCAAAAATTAACGTAAAACCTCGCAAATGTACAAAGGAAGTCATATATAACTTCTACTAACCCGTTTAACGTCTCATGTATATATCAATCAATATCACATCGTCTAACCGCTTTAACAACACATGTATATCAACACCACCTTGACTCACCCGTTAAACGTCACTCATATATATCAATACCGTCTCGACTAACCCGTTTAACGTCTCCAGTTAAGCTAATTCTCATCAACTCACCCGTTTAACGAACGACTGCGTTTAACAAAATTTAATGTCACTCATGTGTATCGCATCGACTCATTCATTTAACATCTCATGTATATCAATATCACATCGACTAATAGCTTTTCTATCTCATGTACATCAATACCGCTTCGACTCACCCGTGAAACATCTATCATGTATATCACATCAACGCACGCGTTAAATGTCACTCATGTATATCACGTCGACTAACGCGTTTAGCGTCTCATGTATATTAATACCACCTCGACTCACCCGTTTAACGTGTCGTGTTAAGCAAAATCTCACCGGCTCGCCCCTATAACGAACAACTCCGTTTAACATAAATTAATGTGAAACAACGTAAATGTACAGAGAAATCCACATATCACTTTGACTCGTGCATTTAACGTCTAATGTATATCAATATATCACTTTGACTAACCGGTTTAATGTTACGTGTATATTAATAGGACATCGAATCACCCTTTAAACGTCTCTCAAGGGCAAAGATATCACATCGACTCTCCCACTTAACATCTATGTATATCAATATCACATCGACTAATACGTTTAGCGTCTCATGTATATCAATACCGCCAAGATTAACCCATTTAACGTCTCTTGTTAAGCTAATTCTCATCAACTCACCCATTTAACGAACGACTCTGTTTACCAAAAATTAACGTAAAACCTCGCAAATGTACAAAGGAAGTCATATATCACTTCTACTAAGCCGTTTAACGTCTCATGTACATCAACATCACCTCGACTCGCTTGTTAGATGTCACTCATGAATATCGCGCGTACTCATTCGTTTAGCGTCTCATGTATATATCAATCAATATCACATCGTCTAACCACTTTAACAACACATGTATATCAACACCACCTTGACTCACCCGTTAAACATCACTCATGTATATAAATACCGCCTTGACTAACCCGTTTAATGTCTCCTATTAGCTAATTCTCATTAACTCACCCGTTTAATGAACGACTCTGTTTAACAAAAATTAACGTCACTCATGTATATCGCATCGACTCATTCGTTTAACGTCTCATGTATATCAATATCACATCGACAAACCGTTTTAACATCTCATGTACATCAATACCGCCTTGACTCACCCGTTAAACGTCTATTGTGTATATCACATCGATGCACGCGTTAAACATCACTAATGTATATCACGTCGACTAACACGTTTAGCGTCTCATGTACATCAATACCACCTCGACTAACCCGTTTAACGTGTCGTGTTAAGCAAAATCTCACCGGCTCACCCTTATAACGAACAACTCTGATTAACATAAATTAATGTGAAACAACGTAAATGTACCGAGAAATCCACATATCACTTTGACTCGTGCGTTTAACGTCTAATGTATATCAATATATCACTTCGACTAACTGGTTTAACGCCACGTGTATATCAATAGCACATCGACTCACCCTTTAAACGTCTTTCAAGTGCATCGATATCACATCGACTCTCCCGCTTAACATCTATGTATATCAATATCACGTCGACTAACACATTTAGCGTCTAATGTATATCAATACCACCTCGACTAACCCGTATAACGTCTCTTGTTAAACAAAATTTCATCAACTCACCCATTTCAAGATCGACTTCGTTTATCTAAAATTAACGTAAAACCTCGCAAATGTACAAAGGAAGTCATATATAACTTCTACTAACCCGTTTAACGTCTTATGTATATCAACACCACCTTGACTCGCTCGTTAGACGTCACTCGTGTATATCGCTTGTACTCATTCGTTTAACGTCTCATGTATATATCAATCAATATCACATCGTCTAACCGCTTTAACAACACATGTATATCAACACCACCTCGACTCACCCGTTAAACGTCACTCATGTATATCAATACCGCATCGACTAACCCGTTTAATGTCTCCTGTTAAGCAAATTCTTATCAACTCACCCATTTAACGAACGACTCCGTTTAACAAAAATTAACGTCACACATGTATATCGCATCGACTCATTCATTTAACATCTCATGTATATCAATATCACATCGACTAACCGCTTTAATATCTTATGTACATCAATACTGCCTCGACTCACCCGTTAAATATATATCGTGTATATCACATCGACGCAAGCGTTAAACGTCACTCATGTATATCACGTCGACTAACACGTTTAGCGTCTCATGTACATCAATACCACCTCAACTCACCCATTTAACGTGTCGTGTTAAGCAAAATCTTACCAGCTCGCCCCTATAACGAACCACTCTGTTTAACATAAATTAACGTAAAACAATGCAAATGTACAGAGAAATCCACATATCACTTCGACTCGTGCGTTTAACGTCTAATGTATATCAATATATCACTTCGACTAATCGATTTAACGTCACGTGTATACATCAACTCCCCCTTTAAACGTCTTTCAAGTGCATCGATATCACATTGACTCTCCCGCTTAACATCTATGTATATCAATATCACATCGACTAACACGTTTAGCGTCTCATGTATATCCATACCGCCTCGACTA
>BQNB010168637.1:0-13868 GCA_026074375.1 Tanacetum coccineum
AGCGGAGTCGGCCAGAGCTAAGTGCTCCTCCTCCTCCTCCTCATCCTCCTCATCTTCATCCTCTTCATCCTCATCCTCCTCATCGGCGTCATCCCCGTGTGAATCACCGTCATCATCCTCTGTCTCATCATCCTCATACTCCTCTGGATCCTCTTCTGGATCCGACTCAGTAACATATCCTGGTGACTCAGCAGTAGGTGAAACAACAAGAGGTAATGGCTGCTCCTCAGTCGGAAACACATGCTCATCCTCCAATGGTATATACTCAGGGTACATAGGCTTTGGCACATATTCAGGATCATGTGGTTGTATGAACATAGGCTCACGCTCATCCTCGTCATGTGGTACTAGTGGTGTCTGTGGCTCCTCGGGGCCAGGTATGTAATCCGGTGATGGTGGGGCTACCGGCTGCATAGGGAGTCCATCGTATCTGTATACGATGACTCATGGAGACCCACTGTCCGACAGCTCCTCGTCAGCTCCCTAAAATACCCTCCCTGGCTCAGAATTGGTGTAGACGGAAGTGTATGTAACCGCAGATGATGCATAAGACATGACCGTTGTAAAAACAAAATAACTTATATAAGTATAAATTTTAAGACTCTTATAGTAATATACGTAATATAATTTATATACTCGTATATCAATCATGCAAGCACTTAGTAAGCTACTAATGCTAAACAGTGTATGTCATGTAAGCATATATATTAGATGCAAACAAGTAATGTATGTATGTCCCGTGCAAACCCCGTTTGTGAATAAAGTGTTTGAAAATGGTTATAGTCGTTAATAGTTTGTAGACAAAATTACTTTGACTTGGTTCTCTATAACCTTGACTCTGATACCAATCAGTAACACCTCCAAAATACGGGTTGCATTGGAATATTGAATATCCGAGGGCGTTACTTCATAGATCAATAACACAAGATATAAGAACAACCACTAAACATGTCGTTTTAAAAAGATACATTGGATTAACAAAATACTTGTTCATTACATAAGCTCATGGCTTCAAATTGTTCGACAATATAAGTAAAGATTTTGGTTTATAACAAATGTTCCCAAAATGTAATATGACCCAAATCTTTAGTATTGACTCTCTCCAAAGAGTGACCCCCAATCAAAGTTGCAGTGTCAGGCAAAAAGAGAACTCAAAAACTTTATAGGAGGCATTCAGGAAGACCAAGCGGGATGACAGTAGAAACCTTTGATCAGCTTCAACAAAGGATTCCCGAAAGAATTGTTGAGCATGCATGTAACAACCCCAAATCTGGGTAGCAGCGGAATGTTAAATATCTAGGGGCGTTACTTCATAGATCAATAGCACAAGATATGAGAACGACCACTAAACGTGTCGTTTTAAAAGATACATTGGATTTAACAAAATACTTGTTCATTACATAAGCTCATGGCTTCAAATTGTTCGACAATATAAGTAAAGATTTCGGTTTATAACAAATGTTCCCAAAATGTAATACGACCCCAAATCTTTAGTATTGACTCTCTCCAAAGAGTGACCCCCAATGTATCTGGGCACCTCGTGCCTTATTGACCTGAGAAAAACATGCTTAAAACGTCAACATAAAGTTGGTGAATTCATAGGTTTATGTATATAAATTTCAGGACCGCAAGATTTCCAAGTGTATGATTAAGCAACAAATGCAAACATCATAAAAAGTAATTACGTTTTTCTAAGCTCATGACACTGAAGCTCGACATGTATGAATGCAATAAATTGCCAATATTTGCCCGTGAATGATGTTCTAACCCGCAACATCCCAAATCCGACATGGTATGCATCCGTTTGTTCACTCCGTGACACCAGTGAGAGCTACTCACCCGAATGGGGATGTCAATCCCAAATAGATCTATTCATAACACTCGCGCTTACAATCTAGTAATTGACACTTCATGATAATGGGCTCAGTGGGCTATCGCTACTTAGGCAAACACGTAATCATTGTATAAAATGTACACTTGCGTCCAATTTATAAAACAAAGCATGTTCTCACCCCCAAAGATGTAATTCATTTAAATAACTATAAAACATGGGGCTATGAACTCACCTTAGTAAATAGTCCTCTGAAAATGATAATTATATCCAAGAATGACAATGAATCACACCGTCAAATACCTAAGTAAATACGGCCAGTCTTAGTCTACAAGTTTAGGCTAACGACTTAATGCATAAACTACAATAAATTGCTAGTTTATATAATAAATTGCTAGTTTATATATACTGTTATCACTTGTGTGGTGGTGCACGTGTTTATTGTATTTGTCTTGACTTGATGGCTCTTGGGAATGTATACGATTATACACGTTCTAGTATATGTATAAACGTTATTAATAAATATTCGTATTTATTAAGTCGTGGTTTAACTCGTATAATATCCGAACAATATATAACTCGTACGATATGTTAAGTGGTTATTAAAATTACCTTTGTTCATGAAATACCCTTAGGTTTCTTATATTTACAAAAACAGTCCTTATGTTTATGAAATTATAGTATTTACACTTTAAACCCCTAGGTTTCCACATTTACACTTTTAGTCCTTCAACTTTACAACAAGTACACTTTAGGTCCTTATGTTCTCAAAATAGTCCCTTAAGTTTCAGAAGCTACAAAAACAGTCCCTAAAGCTTTATAAATCCAGTTTTGACTGTTTTAACCATTAGGTTTGAAATTTGACACTTTTAGCCTCCTTAATTTGTAAAAATTGCATTTTAAACCCAATTAAGATCTAACAAGTGACAATAGGTTTTAATAACTCCAATAAGCTACATAAGTTGTTGTCAGCTTATAAATAAGCTCGGATAAGCTTATTTGAGCTTATTGGGCTTATTGAGCTCATCAAGGCCCATTAAGCAAACAAAGGGTCCATTTATGATTCTAAAAGTACATAAGCTCTTATTTGACTTATATAAGCTCATATGAAACTGTTTGGCTAGAAAATAAGCTCAGATGAGCTTATTTGAGCTTGTTGGGCTCGTGAGCCCAATAACTCTAGTCTGAATGGTACACAAAGGTTTCTCCTATGATTCCTCTTATTTTCTTATCTCATTAAGCATTTAAGATTACTATTAAGCTATTTTTAGTGTATGGCTTATTCAATAAGCTAATAAGCTCGCTAATGGGCTTTTTGGGCACGATATGAGCCCGAATAGTATTTTAAGTGTTTGGGCTTGATCCATTTAGGTCCAATAACTTCCTAAGTCTATAATAAGTCTCATAAGCTGCATAAGCTAACCAATAAGCTGTCCAAGCTTATTCGTGGCTTATAGGCTCGTGTTTGGCCACGGTAATGGGCCGCCAAGCCCATCAAGGGTCCGGTTAGGTTTTTAAAGTACATGAGAGTCCATACAAGACCAATAAGCATATTAGGTCTCTTAATAAGCTCGTGGAGCTTATCAATAAGCTGTGGGCCCCCTTTACACCCGTTAACGGACCATTGGGCTTGACGAGGCCCATTAGTGGTCCGTTTCGCTTAGTAATAACATAAGAATTTCGTTAATAGCCCTAGTAACCACAAATGAGTTCGATTAGATTATATAAGGGTCGTGTAACACATGCAAACGTCTAATGATGTCGTATACCCCTTTCCTAGCTACACCATTTCATTTTCTTTAAAAGTTTACGTGTGGTTTCATATATTTTGAGTGTAAGAGTTAGTGCCCATATGGGTTTCCCTTTCTTGTGGTTAAATGAAAACGTTATGGACTTAGCTCATTTTTAAATCGTGTCCTACATTCCTTTGCACTTCCTAGCACCACACAAATCTTATATACGTGTTCATACGTACGTGTATCATGCATGGCATGGGTTGAACCATGCATGTTCACGCATACGTTACTTATTAAACACAAGTAAACATAGTCCATACGACTAGATAAGAAGAAAACAATTATAAAACAAAGTGTTTAAGCTTGTACGCGACTTACAAAAGGTCCTAAAGCTTTGTTACGAGTTAGGCAAGCAACCCGATTCGTGTACACACCCGTGTGTGCATTAACCCGAGCTTCAAAGCTTTCAATACCCCTTGTGTGACCTTAGACGTGCTTAGAATGAATCCTTGAGTGCTTGGAATGAATTTAGGGTGCGTATGGGTTTGGTTATGTATGACCTGATTTGCAAAAGAGAGAAATGAGGATGGTTTTGATTTAGAGAGTGTTCATGAGTTTCCAAGAGTGTTAAATGTCAATGTATATGGGTATATATATAGGCTTAGAGCTAGTTGGCTTTCCTAGTCTCAAAACTAACCAAACCGTGCCCTTCATTAGTGGTTTTGAGGATTCTAGTTACTCTCTAATGGTTTTGATAATACCTTACTAGTACATTCCTTAATTACAAGATCTAGGTACAAGATTTACTAGGATTTAAGAAAGATCTTAAGGTTTGTGTATGCTTATATGTTGCCGCGGGTATCCAAAAGAGAAACAAGGATCCAAAGAGCTCAATTGGTTATTACCCAATGTGTAATAGATTAGTGGAGACATTAAGTACTAGTCTTAATTAATCTCTTGTTGTACAAGTACTTTGTATAAGATTTTTAAGGATTTTCTAGGTGACTTTGTGTATGGGACGTGTAGAATCAAAAGGAAAAGGGAAGTTTTTGAGATATTGCTAGTATTATACAAGTACAAGGTTTAATTAAGAGGTAATTGTACAAATGTGTAAGTATCCATATGTTTTAAGGTTGTTGTTTACCTACATTCGGCCATAATGGCTTAATAACACAAGAATTGATTAAATTTTGTGTTTAAGGTTTAAAAATGGGTATTGGTTTGAGTCTAGGTAAGTCTTGGTATTTCCGGGGTGTGTCTAAATGTATTTTATTGCGAAACGTAAGCCTTTTACGTGACCAATAAAAATAAAATATGCAAATTTAATAATTATCTTCTTAATAATTATATAATACCTGTTTGACGAAAACCTTAATTTATTTAGTGACCGTTTACGTTGAATGATTATTTCTAGTTTACGCGATTTAGCTTAAAAGTAAAATTAAAAGTATACGCGTATCGGACCAAAATAAATAGTGACGAATAATAGGAGTTGTAAAATGACCTGAAATTGAGAAATGTTACAGATTTGGCGACGGCATCAGGACGTAGCCGACTTAAAGTGGCTCTAGAATTTTTGACGTGGTGACGGCGTCACGAATACCACACGACGCCGTCACATTGATTTCTCTATATATACAAAACCAATTTTAAGGTTTTTAGGCATTCTAACATAATACTCATGACAATTATTCACCTAAATTCACCATATCCTTTCACATCCCTAATGGAACTAACGAACTCCACGGAGTATCTTTTATTTATGTGCAGGTTTCTAAGGAAACGGAGGAAGGGCCACAAGGAGTCTTACCATGCTAATTACCACCGAAATAATTAAGTCGAGGAAGTTTTACTCTTCCTTGCACCATTGGTAGTTTGAATTTATATAGAGCTAGTGTTAATATCATGCCAAGATCAATGGTTATGGCTTAGATATGTTATTTTGTGTTTGATCTAATTTTCAATTATGTTTATTGGGTGTTAATGATTTCAGTATCCATATTCTCAATGGTATAGTGAATGAGTACTAATTCCTTTATACATACATTACATATTTAAATTAAAGAACACTAACTTCTCACATACCAAAACCTAATATCTCAAATACAGTCATCCATATCTCGGATACAACTGAAATACTCATCTCTAATAGTTAAACCAAACACCAGAGAAAGATCAGTAAGCATTCTTTTCGTCATCTTGTAGATAGTAAAATCGCTAGAGGCAAGTTCATCTCTACAAACCAGAAGCAAACACCCACACGACTCAAACAATTTCCCTTCTAGATGCAACAAGTGAGTTATTTGCATGAGTATTAGCATTGGATCCATATAACCATAAGACTCGAGGAAGTTCATTCCCCGTTGAGGGATTTGTATGGTTGTTATAATTGGATGTTCATGGTCTTCAATATATAATATGTAATGTGTTAGCTTCTTATTCTCAGTTTTTAGCCAATGAAAGTCATCATTTCAATAGAAATCTATGCAACGACCACCTCTCTTTGAGGCTAATTGCTTTATATATTGGAAAAACCGTTTTGAAACTTATGTGAAGTCTAAGGATATTGATCTTTGGCACATTATAGTTTATGGCAACTATAAACCTACCATTAAAAACAAATATGGTAAGGGTGAAATCATTCCTTATGAGAAAACCCTTGATTTTAACACCTTTTGTTCATCAACTGGCCTTAATTATAAAAATGGTAAATATGTTGCTCATCCTACACCTGAAGTTGTTAAGAAAGAATTGGGTAAGATCACCACAAATGCAAAAAAATAAATATATAGGAGATGGTTCGCATAAGCAATTTACGAATCAAGGAAGTATCAAGAATCATTTGTACGAATAATCAAACAAACAAAAATCAAGTGATCATAATAATGGTAGGATAGAAGTACGTGTCAAGAATATCAAAATATAGTAACTGTCAAAAGAAGGAGAAATGAGCGTAAAGAATCATTTGATCAACAAAACGAACGTAGGGAGTCCTTTGTCTTATGAGATTACGAACCGGATGACTATAGAGAGTTATTCGTAAAATTAATCGATATCAGACGCATATACATATATTTTCCTAGTACTACTTTGAATCATTTTCACTTAAAAAATCACTTTCGAAACTAATTGAGATGCATGTAATTAAAGTCGATGCATGTCAAATGACTGTTTATAATAATTTCTCATTATTTTCGTTATAATATTTCTTAAGATTGAGATCTTTTAAAATTCATATGAACATAATCGGTAAAGTTTTCTCAAAAAAATAACAGTAGGGCCTACTAAAGACCCGATTTTCTTTTTGATTGTGAGAGAATTTTACCGCTCATGTTCATATGAGTTTTAAAAGATACCAATCCTATTTCTTAATAGATCTTTACCCATTCACATTATGGGGGTGTTTGTTTCGACTTATAAAAACATAAGCTCATTTGGGCTTATATTTCATAAGCTCCAATTTTCTGGCTTATTTTGAGGCTTGTGGACTTATATAATTTATTATGATATGATAAATTTATATAAGTTCACAAACCTCAAAATAAGCCAGAAAATTGGGGCTTATAAAATATAAAGGTAATTGAGCTTATATGTTTCATAAGCATGAACAAACAACTAAAAAAAACTGAAAAAAGAAAAGAAAAAAACAAAAACACTTTTCTTCGACCCAAACAGTATAATAAATAAAAAAAAAATTCGTAAGTAAAAAAAGGGTAATTAATAGTAGGTATATGCAATATTAATACATCAAAATGTCTAGTCAAGATAATATATATAATATATTAATATATATATTATATGGCAAAGTCGGCACACTATATTAAATTCCCGTAAATACTAGTTTTATCACAGCGATTTTTCTAGTATGTTCTTACGATATATAATAAATTATAAAAATTTTTTGGCATGACCCACGTTCGCATTACCAGAACTTTACCAAATTCGTTGGACGTTATATATAAACCATTTTTCCCAAATCAACCTTTCACTTTACTTTTCAACAATTACCACTATGCATCACATCAAATCCCTTTTTAAATATTTAGTCAAATGACCATACACCCTAATTGGGCTTTTTAGACCCAATAACCTAAATTTTATTATTTGAACTCATTTCGCTCAAAATAAAGTTAAAACGTAAAGTGTTAAGTCGTGCACTAATAAATAAGCTATTTATGAACTTATTCAATAAGCTACACCGTGGGTTTTACGCCTTGGTGTATTGTATTCCAAGTTTGGGCCATGGCCTGTTAAGAAGTCAAAAATAGGGTTTTAACTTATCCATTTAGTCATAGAGCAAAAACGTTTACATATTTTAAACACGAGACTTAATAATAAGCTATCAATAAGCTCACAATAAGCCAAGACAAAGGCCCATTAAGCCATCCGTGGGCCTTAAGTCATGGTTTGGGCTTGTATGTTGGGCCAAACTCTTATAAGCTCACATGGGTCCATTAGTTAAACCCGTTAAGCCAATAAGCACAACAATCCTTCGGTTCATCAATAAGCTAACAATAAGCTCTCGAAAAAGCCTAAGTAAAAATAAGTCCCGAACCACTAAGCCTCAAAAATAAGCTCGTTGTGTTGGCCTTTGGCGTGGACTTGGCTAAAAGCCCAAACAAGCCATATTCGGGCTTATTTATTAAGCCGAATAGGTTCGCCATTTGTCCTTTCAAAATAAGCTAGAAAAATAAGCCAATAAATATAAGCCAAACACAATAAGCTACAACTAATATTCCTTTTTGTTTTCTAGTTGGGACAAACCAACCTTAAGCCTAATAAGCTCAAATAAAAATCAATAATCTTTCTCAAATGCTTTATTTAAATAAGCCTGTGTGAAAAACTAGAAGGGGGTTGAATAGTTTTAAAAAAAAAATAACCGCATTTTTTTTAATTTAAGTTTTAAGTATGATTTATAAAACTTAGGGATTCCATCAACTATTTTGTGAAATCACACTATG
Organism: Tanacetum coccineum; assembly: GCA_026074375.1. Taxonomy (NCBI): domain Eukaryota; kingdom Viridiplantae; phylum Streptophyta; class Magnoliopsida; order Asterales; family Asteraceae; genus Tanacetum; species Tanacetum coccineum. The sequence continues at coordinate 8,529 of BQNB010168637.1, forward strand.
CCACAATAAGAACAATAAAAGTACATAAATGTATAAATAAAACAAGAGATAAGATAGAACAATACAAGACATCCACACGCAAGGATTTATAGTGGTTCGGTAACGAAGCACCTCTTCCTGCCCTACTCTACCCTCGAGCACCAAACTCGAGAGTTTTCTCACTATGCAACAAACTCCCTAATGGTGGAGAAAAAACCGTACACAAAGTTGCTTACACGAGTTTAACTAGCCACAAAGCTAAATGTTCAAGTTCTAATCTTAGCTATGACCAATCTAACACAACCCAACTTCCACTTTTTCACTACTTCACACAACTTCTTCACAATCTTTCACACCTCTTTCACACTTCAGACCTTCTTCATCAACTTCACAACTTCTTTACAACTACCACACCTATATAAACTTCACTTCACCACACTACATATATTATAACATCTAACACTACTTGTTCAGACACCCACTATCTAACTATACTAAAAAGATTATAAAGATCTAGCTACTACACACAACTACAAATAAACAAATTGATTTACAAATATTAGATATGGATGCAACAAATTGCTAGCACACTAATGTGTAATACTTTCTTCACGTTGATTGAAGGAAGTCTTCTTCTCTTGCACTTAGGATTAAAGCTGAATCACTTGGAAACAAAGCTTTATGATTAAATGATCAAAGGATTTAGAGAGATGTATGGGCTATTTTAGAACAGAAAGAATGAGTGCAAAAGGTAAGAAAAACGTTGGGGAATAGTCCAGTATTTATAGGACAGACTGGAGGAGCGGGGTCTATGGCCAGCCCCCTTAAATAGGGTGTCAGCCCCCTTAAAATTAAGGGGGCCGCCCCTTATTCAGACGCTCCTTTTTTGTCCTATTCAGGGGTGGTGTTTAATGGACCATTTCTAGCCGTTTTAGGTCTAAAAATTTGAAATTCAAAATGTTTATTTTAAATAAAACATTTCTTTTAAATGTAAAAAATATTTTGTGATGTTTATAAAAAGTTTACAATATTTTATAAAATTTCCTTTGAACCATAAAATTTCCATCAAGCAATTTGATTTATTCATAACCTTGGAGTGATAATAAAGTTTGAAATGAATATTTACTACTAAATACTTGATTACCGTTTAATTTTACTTGAACGTTTTTTAATATTTTGTGATGTATCAAAACGTAAAGATGTGAAAAAATATTATTAATGTTTTTAGGCATTATATTTTATCAACATAAGCCAAACGAAATAAGCCATAAACTATCATTCTTATTATACAAAAATAACCACGATCACAAAACTATACTTTCCTTATATTTCTTTTATTATTTTCGAGTAGTATGTATAACCTTTTAAGGTTTACGTAGTTTCAAATCTTATTTTTTAACGAAACCAATTTTGTCAACTAGTATGTATGCATTAAGATGATCATAAAAGTACAAGTTTTAAAAAGATTAAGAGACTTACAAAAAGAAGTGGATTAGAATGGATGATTGATGACTCAAACAACCAAACGTTGTTTATAATTAAGCCGAATACAAAAAGTATTAACCACGAACAATATCTTCAAAGGTTTTTGATCAAGATTGAGAAAATTATGAGTTTATGTGTGTGTTTGAGGTGGTTCAAACAAGAGAGCAAAGAAAGAATAGAGAAAACTCAAAGTTTGTGTGTGTGAATAATGAAAATGAGAATGAGATATACATGTGATATATAAGAACAAAATTTCACACACCAAGAGTGTATGTGTTTGTGTATGCGTCGGCTAGAAGACAATAGACCAAATGGACCAATTTGATCTTCTAATAAGGTTCAAGGTGGACAAAAACTAGTCACATGGTGGCATATATGTGTCTCATTGATTCAAAATTCAAAATGGCATCTCATGCATGCATGTGTGTTTGTGTATTCGGTTGCAAGAAGACAAGGAGGGGGACCATTGTGGTCTCCACCATGCAAGAGTTAGTGGGTTTAAGATGAATTAATTTTCATGGTTCCTAACTTGCACATATTGATCAAATAAAACACGTAGCACGTGAATAACGAAAACGAGTAACGGTATCACGGAAAATTATGAAATTTTAAATATTAATCAATAACGTAAAAACATGTCCACTGACGAAAGAGTACGATGATTGGCAACCCGGTTTACTCTCGGTTACGATTCTTAGATAATAACGGAACAACTTCCCGGCTAAACATAAAACTTAAACGAAACTTTAAAAATTCAAATTACTAAACGAAAACGGCTAAATTATTGAATGGAAATCTACGGGATGTCATACTCATCGCAGCCTGAGTCAAAGGCATCTTCTTAATTTCAATGAATAGTGAAGTTGTGTTCAACTCTGCTTCACAGTCCCAGTCGGATGCTTCTAGAAGATCTGTTATAAATTCTTACTCCTCATCATCAAGTATACCCCCTGCTTCCTGCTTCTATGCTAACAACATCTTATCCTTAAACCAGTTTGAATCCATTACCATTTTCTTCTTAGTACACTACCTTGCATAGTGTCCTGTACCCTTCAGTTGTAACACTTTATCACCTTTACTGCATTTGACCCCGCATAATCTCCAACATTATTTATCACATCCGTTCCAGAAACTCTAACATTCCCAGTATTCCTTGTATTCCCTCCAACTTTCCCAGCAACTGAATTGTTTCTTGTATAATTTTGAGTCCGTCGTCCTTGAAAATACTACACTGTAACTCTTTCATCATGAACATTTTATTGAGTTCTTGGATTGGACAAAGTTCTGAGTTGGTTGTTGCTGGATGGAAATCTTGTAGTGAACACCTTGCCAAGAAATGCCATTGCCTTGTTGAGACTAGCAATTGGATCATTAATTTATAGAAATGATGGTATTGTAAGTTCTGAATTTGGTGATGTTGGTGTAACAAGGGATTGTGGTTGAACCATAGCTGCTTCATAGGATTGTTGTAGAGCCAAAGGTTGTTGTGGAGCATAAGACTCTTGTTGATTATACTGTGGTGCTGGAATGGTGTGTGGAGTTGGTGCATTGTAAGTATTAGCAACCAATGCATGAGGATCAGGACTTCTTGCTGCTCTTTCAACTCGAATCTTATTTGCATCATCCTGATTCTGTTTGAGATAGGCAAAAAATTAATCATAGCTTAGGCTAAATGGAATGGTAGATAAGTAACCGAAAGATTGGAAACTCAGAGAGGTGAGTTCCATCCCGCATATCATAAGTCACGCGTGACTTGAGCTTAATAAGGTAAGCTACTCACCTCGGTGAGTTTCAAAATGGTGGGTCTCATATTTTTTTATTCGTTTCATTTAAAAAGAAAAAAACCTTTTTTTCTAAAAAACCCCCTTTTTACCTATAACCACCCCCGTTAAAAAAAACGTATAAATACCCACTATTTCACCTATTTTTATACACAGCTCTCACATTCCTTATGGCTTGTTCACTTCCACACACCATCAATGAAATCCAAGCTTTGGTTTACAAACTAATGGACGAAGATAAAGCTCGCCAGAAAGCGATAGTAGAGTTAGCCATGCAATTTAACAATGCATGCACAACTAAAGACGATCTGAGAAAAGCATACCATTAATGCAATGACATCCCACAAGAGAGCCGTGCTTTGATCGACACTTTTTTGAAAGAAGAATCTGATAAAGATTACGAGATGAATCTTGCTATGTATAGAAAGGCGGCAAAAATAGAAAAACAAATTGAGACTAAATATGTTTGGTTATGGAAAAATACAATTAGGACAATTGTGTTTTAAATTTCGTATTGTATTTTTAAATTTTGTATTGTATTTTTAAATTTCGTATTGTAATTTTAAATTCAGTATTGTAATTTTAAATTCCGTATTCAAATTTTAAATTCTAATGGCTACTTTTCTCTTATAAAAACCCCTTTACCATCATTAATTTTCTCACACAACTTCTCTCAAATATCATTCATTTTCACACACACATACATACACACACACTATGGCTAACGAACCAAATGAGGTGTGAGATGTTATCATTAGACGACTACTAACCGAAAAAGAAAAAGAGTACCAGTTGGTTAACAATTTGTTGGGTGGGATAACTCGTTATATGCTCCGAAAGCTAGACCGTGCTGAGGAGGAAACGAGGATGCGTTCGCTACCTCTCAACGAGCCACTAAAAACCTTCAATCTGCAAACTCTGCGTATGAGCTCGGAATCAGATACGTGTATCTCAAACATCTTGGAGGCCGCTAGAGAAAAAGTGCTTGCCAGCATTAGGAAGAGATAATAACTCATCAAGAATTACCGAGCAATCTAATAACTTGTGTTATGTAATGTTTTTATTATTAGGTAATGTTTTTATTATTATGTGATGTTTTCAATTTATGAATAAAAGTTTTTAATTTAGTTTACGTTTTTATTAATTTCGTACGTTTACGTTAATATTCGTTTGTTATGGCTAATTAGGTGAATGAATTCTTGGTTTAAATAAGCTTATAGTTAGACTTTTAGCTTATTTGGTTCATTTTTGTTCAAGCTCAAACTCACGGTTTGGTTTGTTTTTGGCTTTAAACTAGTCAAAGGTTATACTTTCCTTGACATCGTAGTTTGTAGCTTATTTGATTTGATTTTCGTAGCTTATTCATAGCTTATGTGGATTCCTATTAAGCTTATTTGAAACTTTGTGGCTTATTTTTCAAGCCAATGTGTTCTTAATAGCAGGTTGGTGTTGCAAGTACCTTGTTTTATTTGTTAGTCGAATTTTAGCAAAAGAACAAAAGAATAGTACTAGCAGAGGTTTAATAGTGGTCCCCAAAAATATCGTACAACGGTTTGGTTAAACCACTGCATAGCGGTTTGCTTAAACCTCTGCATAGCGGTTTGCTTAAACCTCTGCATAGCGGTTTGATACAGGTGAAACGATTTATTCCTTTTATGGTTTATCTAAATGAAACTCTGCCCATTTAAAAAGTCAACAACTGTTTGGTAAAATTAGGCAGCGGTTTAGTTCTTTGAAAGAGACAGCGGTTTCTTCAAAAATTTGGTAGCGGTTTGCTTAATTTTTTTGCCAACGGTTTTGTAACACCCCCATTTTTGGATTGCGCAGTAGAAATTACAATGGGTGTTACTAAATAGCACAATACACCAAGATAATAGAAAACGACCCAAAATGAGATGTTTTACAAACATGTGTTTCATTATTTAATCAGAGAAAATGTGTTTAGGTCCCCACAGGAATCGTAACCACAACCATTACAACATTGGAAAGACAATTGTTTCAAATTAAAGACATTGTTTTAAAACACATTAAGACATTGTTTTTGAAAGACAAAGAACACATAGGTAGTCTTTCACCAAATCATCACACACACGAC
>BQNB010168638.1:0-10000 GCA_026074375.1 Tanacetum coccineum
CTCGTTATCAGGTTTACAATCCTATAGAAAAATTAAGGCCAAAACTAGACCCTTTTTTTAATATGAGTACTTTATATTACAAAAAACTTTATAAAAGACATAAGTTGCTATTAAAGGAATTATTTAAATATTACGTAGAATCAAATTTGTTTTAACCATTCATATAGAAAAAAATTTCTCGGGGCCTACATCAAATTTTTTGCACAGGGCCTTCATAATCAACGGGACGACCCTGCTAAGGCTGGATGGTAAAAAGGGTGACAAAGTCACCTTACACGTCAGTGTCACATCAACTTTCTCTCTACAACTTTAAAACTCACTACAACTCACCATTCAACCGTAATAACAAATCACCTTACAACTAAAACTCACATTTCATTAAAATACCCACTTTATATAAAATATACCCTTATTAAATACTCACACACTCACAACCAAATAAAATATATTAAATAAAAAAGAGAGAGACCTGCATAAAATGAAACTCACACTAGGTGAGTTTCTCACCTAGTTGCACCAAACTCACCGAGCAAAATCACAAAAATGTGAAGTCACTTTAAGGGCGGGGCAAGAACTCCGCGGTGAGTTCCCCCTTATATTTATACTGAATATACTTTAACTTTTTAGTTTTTCTTACTATAAATTCATTTATTTACTATAAATAAATTTTACTCTCAAATACACTTTATCCTTAGACCTTGTATATGACCTTTCAGATGGGACCTTCTCGCGTGTTATGAACCCCGTGCATAAGATCTTAACCCTTTCGTGAACTCTTGATTGATGTTTGAACATCATGGATAAGCTCTTAACCTTGATTGGTCCTTGAACTTCATGAGTGATCTCTTTTGTTAAATGACCTGGCTTCCTTTGTTGATGAAATGATTTGATGATTAAGCGATGTTTGGGATTGCTTATCCAAATTAAACATGTTTATTTGGTTTCGTGAATGAAGAAAGTTGTTTTAAGTTAAGCATTTTAAAACTGCTTATTTAGAATAATCTCTTTTACCTGGAATGTGTAACTTAGCAGTTTTGTAAGCAATTTAACATTTTTTATAAAAGGAATACTTATGTGTGCTAGTTTGACCTCAAATAATCACAATCTGTTATTGTATTCCCATACTCGATATGGTGTAAAAATAAGCTAGTGACTGTGGAAGGTTGGCTTAAACCCTGTTCTTTTAAAAGGATACCAATCTTTTCTCATGTTTACCAGTTCCTCTACTTTTATTGAATATTTCTGAAGCTGTCTATAAGTATATCATAGCTGAAACTGTATGGTGATTTTGCTCTTCTTTCGTTGTGACAGAGAATTCCAACACATGGTTCAGAAGTACTAAAGGCTGGCGGAATAATGTCTGCTGAATCATCTAAACACATGGTTCAAACACGTTATCAGTACAGCAAAATATACTGTTAAAAATTTGGTTGAACCGGGGATCCTTGCTGCAAAATGCTGGCAGAAATTTAGTGACTGTACTAAATCTGTCGTGGAAAGGAGTCGTTACATACTTTGCTTCAGGTAGGCAATAGGGTTTTTATCATTAAAGATGAAAATATCAGACATTATTCTGTCCCTTATTTCTTGATTGGCTGTTCAGTGATATTACCATGTCAAGTTTTGTCCCTAAACATGATAAATCGATGGATCATGGATGCAATCTTTTCTGGAAGATGATGTGAAACTTGAGATTACCAAAAAGCTCAAATGGCTTTTGGATACTGGTAGTGTTCTTCGTAGAATCGCGAGATCGATCTCCATGCTTGTTACGCATGGTTCACATTCAATGACAGAGTTTTTAACTTCATTACCAACAGTAATGTATCCAAACTATCGTCTGCTATGTATATAGCTGCACCAACAGTTATACTTGTTTGATTTTCACCCATTACAACCCCAAATCAACTTAGCCCAAAGTCCATCATTGTTTTTAAGGCTTAAACACTTTAAAACTTATAAAATTACATAATCTGGCTATGGATATGCTTTTTCCACATGTAACTTATAATCTACTTCGACTTCATTGAAAACTTACAATCTGCAATCAGGCGAAAGTTACCTTCCATTCATATAAAGGTTAACCACGTATCTGAGATTGATAACTTGACAATTGACAGGAATACATTGTTATTGAACATTTTGGCTATAACATTTGTTGTTTATTGGTTCTGAAAGTACTATTAGTGGTAATTAAAGACCCTTTATTTGGTATTTTCAGACAAGGCCGTTGATTCTCTACTTGTCGACAATTTATTCATTAATTACTGGTCGTTCACTCAAAGAACTTCAGTTAATTGACATAAAATTTTACTTCTATACTAGCATACTTTCTCTATTTCAAACACTCATGCCAAGTGCAACTGTATAGTCTTCATAAACGTATTGACTCCTATCTGTTTAGATAATAAGAAATTTGGTAAATCGGACCAAAATTGTGAACTTGACAGTTTAGTAGCCTACAAAATTGTTAAACAGGTTCCATGGCCTGCATATGCAACTTTCGACTATTTCCTAAATGATAAACTAAAGCATCCAAATTAAGTGCAAACAAGTAAACTAATTACCGTTTAAAACCTTGTCGCCAAAGTATAAAAATGAAAACATGAACACCACCATTACATAAGATTAGACTACCAAATAACCAATCAGCTTATTAGCATAAACCCTTCAAATTTCAGACACCCGGTTACTAGTTACTACCAGTCAATTCCCTTGACCCCAGAATGGTTGTCGAAAGTCAATGATCTGACACAAACCTGACTTTTTCATGTTAAACAATATCCATCCTAAATTAGAACATATTTATAGCTTTGTCACTTAAACAGTCTACCATAATTACATTCAAGCTCGTATCAAAATTCTACCATTTTCATCAAGATAGCAGTTTGACTTTCTGAAGAAGTCAACTCTGTAAGCGGAACATCATGCATTAACTTATTAACTCAAACCTTGAATATTACAAAGTTTCAAAATCATGTTCTGATATTTTGTTAGTACTGAAAAACGTTCAGTAATTCCCATAAAAGCCAGTCGAACCCCACCATATTCCATATGAATAATTTAAAGAAGTCGACCATGTAAAATGAGGTCCAAACACTTAAATCATCCAAATTCACTTCTAAATAGTATAAAGTGGTATAGAAAACAAAATCAATAAATAAGATAACTAAGATCACGTGTACCAAAAGTTATTTCATGTAGTAGCAATAGTATTGTTTCAATGTTTATATTCACATAACCTTTGACCTTCAAAAGTCAACTTTGAGTCCATCTGGTGATACTATTTCCACAAAAGTATACAAGGAGCGTGATCCCTTTCTCGTTTTTCTTCTACGAAATTTGATGGAGGACACCGGGCCTGAAACGGACTTACGATCAAAAGTTATGACTATTATTTACTGAAACCCTATTTCTACACACAAAAAATTCTTATTAAAAAAAACCTGCTGCCAATTATTACCTCCAAGTTTGAGATAAACTCGCCGATTTCTCAACTTCGTCGATTATGCAACTCGCCGATTATCAACTCGTCGTTTAGGCACTGCGCCTTTAGCAACTCGCCGTTAGCAACACGTCACGTTAGCCAACTTCGCGTGTTTAAGCAACTCGCTGTTAAGCAACATCCCCGATGACCAAGTCAAAACCTGCGCCTGACAACTCCTTAAAACGAGGTCTTGTCAAACCGCCACGAGAGAATGTCAATAACGGAAATTAGCAAAATGTATTCACTACAAGAGCTTAATACCCCACAAAAAAAGGCCTAAGAACATGAAATATTAATGAGTATACAGAGATAGCACACTTAACCTCTTATTTCCCTTGTGAACGTCCCAATATTAAAGCAAACCCTGGGCCCACGAAGAACACACAATAGAATTCCGAACCTTAAAACACGTTTTTGCTCTTGAGGCTTGAGAACTACTTAAGGAGTAACAAAGCTCATTTTTTGCCTTATCATGTATAACACAATATACTAACCAAGATAATCAACCAAATAAAGGTCAAATAAGCTTTTATGAGCGTGGGTTTTTTAGAACCAAAAATAAGGCACGACATTTGCTAATTAGCCACAATAATCCAACACAAATCCCCCCTTGAAGCTCTGATGCCCAATTGTAGGATCCCGGTACCACTTCACTTCGATAGAGATCAAACGAAACGGAAATCGGAAACTATAGAATGAGAAAAGAGAGATAGTGTCTAAGAGAAGAAAGAATAATAGAGAGAATTGTGTAGGAGAAAGTTGAAAAGATATTTTTAGATATATTTGAACAACTAACTTTTTCCAGATGGAAAAATTTTCTTATATACCTCCGATCACGTTAAAAAGTGACGCGCGGGATATTTAACAAGGATTCGGGCTCGGATTTGCTTGGATTAACCCCTGAAACATAAACAAGGATAATAAGATAAACTAACAGAGCCCGATCTTCGTATATTATCCGATTACAATCATTAACTATTAAAAGACCGAAGCTCTCACCACACCATCGTAGAGTGACCGAACTTCCTTGTTCGGTGCTCAATAAATTGATGCTAACAATAAAAAATTCGGTAAATACGGACCAAAATGTGAACTTCACATGTTTAGGTTAGCCCAACAAAATGTTAAACAGATCCATGGCCTGACGATGATGCAACTTTCTACGAATTCCAAAATGATAAACTAAAGCAATCCAAATATAATTGCAAACAAGTCAACTACTTCCGTATAAAACCTAAGTCGCCAAAGTTATCAAAATGAAAACATGAAACACCACCATTACATAAGATTATACTACCAATTAACCAGATCAGCTTATTCTCATAAACCCTTCAAATTTTCAGAACACTCAGCGTACTAGTTACAACCATGGACCTATTCCCTTGAACCGCCAGAATGGTTATTGTCGAAAGATCAAAGGATTCTGACTCAAACCTGACTTATTTCATGTTAAAAACGAATACCATGCCTTTAAATTAGAATCATATTATATGCTTGTCACTTCTAAAACAGTTCTACCATCATTACATTCAAGCTCGTATCAAAATACTACCATTTTCAATCAAGATAGCAGTTTGGACATTTCTCCAGTAATCTGAAGTTTGATCAAAGCATAGAGACAATGTTCGAGACTTATCGTCTTAAGATTCGTGACTAATCGCCGAGGTGAAGGGTCACAAGTTTTAACAATGTAGTGATAGGAGCCAGATAATACGAGCTTTGGGGACATTCAGGCGGGGCAACTGATAAGTTCGAGACCAGCATCAGGTACGCCATGAGTAGTAGCGAATCTCAATTTACGTTAGTAATCCCGAGGTGTGAAGAGGTCCTCAGGAACAATTCTAAGATTAGATAGATTAGATTAACGATTTTGGACAATCAGCATGCAGTGTAATTTTTTCCAATTCATTACAGAAGAAATAAAACGTAAAAGTCGCTTTAGATATGGATAACCGGGAACTGGAACATCACCAATACCATAACAATGATCAAGAATGAGTGTCTCAAGATTTGGAGCCACATTAAGGTCAAGGGTCCTTAAAATATCAAAAGCGGTTAAGAACCTGAGCTTTAAACGAGGCTGTCAAACGAAACAAAAAAATGGAAAGATACAAATGATAGATTGGAAAGAGTAACAAAAGTAGGGAAAATGATAAATGTAAATGAATCAACCATAAAATTTTTTCTACGCTTTCTATATACGTTCCAACTTTCCAATAATCCGTTAGCAATTCATTTCGAATTGCACTCAAGATTATTTGCTTGAAATGTTTTGGGTAAACTTGAAAAACATTTCAGAAACCTTAAGGCATTTGGAAGGTTCCAGTTGTTTTTGTATACTATCCGTGTGAAGAAATTGATGCTCAAGTAATTAGCACCATACAATTGAAGAAATCTAAGTTCCTTCATGTTTGCGATACCTTTCATCAACATTTCAAAACTTAATTTCCTATGATCCACTGTTATACATTGTGTTGCATGGGTACCCTGTAATATAAATAGCAGTGACAATGAGATTTGTTTCATTACAAAACAAAATGTGTTAATTAGTACGTAGTATTATAACTCGAGGAATTGGTATAACTAAGGTTTTTTCATTAAATTTGGGATTTTTGGGTTTTGTTTAAACTAAAGGTTAGGTTTATTAATCTGGTGGTGGTGATTTGGAGGCGGTTTGATGTTCTTAATAAACAGAAGTGTATTTGACTACTGTTGTTAAATGGCATTATTCTTATTATTATTATATTACTCATTTTAGGCAAGAAACGAGATGCTACAATGCTACAGTGTTGGCTTATTGGGATCCCAGTTTGGACCGGCCCATTTAATTTTTATTTTTTAATAGGCAATATAAAAAAAATTGCCCGACGCAAAATAGGAAATTTTTTTACAAAAATACTGATTTATTCAGATAAAAAAACCCGCGATATGATGCCCAACACATAAGCCCATATAAAAAAAACAAACTATTAAACATGAGACCGAAAAAATAAACCCGCACAAAATAATATGAAAAAAATTACTCGACACAAAATAAGAAAAAAAATCAAAAAAAATACCCGCGACATGAGGCATGAGACCGAAAAATAAACCCGCACAAAATAATATGAAAAAATTTTGCTCGACACAAAATAAGAAAAAAAATTACAAAAGTATTGATTTACTCAGATAAAAAATAAACCGGCACAAAATAAATAAAAAATAAAAATAACGCCTCGCAGCAACGCGCGCAAAAAATACACGCGACATGAGGCCCAACACATAAGCCCATATAAAAAAAACAAACTATCAAACATGAGACCGAAAAAATAAACCCGCACAAAATAAATAAATAAATAATAACGCCCCGCAGCAACGCGCGGGCAATCATGCTTGTTGTTATCATGGAAGCTATTTTCTTTATATATAATAAAAGAAAATTTTACCTATTTTTGTACAATGATTAAATTTAACTTTTAGAAAAATATACTGACTTTTTAGTTCACCGAAACCTAAATAACTTGATACTTACCAAGTTGTTAGCCCATTATCTTCACAATTTCATCGAGGAATATACCGCTATGAGTTTCAGGGTTTATGTAGTTCATCTCGACGAACAATATCCATGCCCATTTCTTTTATGTGGTCATGCATGCATCCATAACTTTCCATCTTCAGGAATATTTATGAGAGATCTCTGCTCAAGAACTCTTAAGCCATTTTTAGCGTGAAATCCACAGCTTTCAAGCGCCCTAATTGCATGATCTTTTTTCCAACCTTTGAGTAAGCATGCAACATCCAAAAATATTTGCTTGTACTCATCATCTAGACTCTTATAGCTTAATTCTAATTTTTCCAAGGTTTTCATCAAAGGAATTGTTCTTCGTCTTTCTAGGGTATCTATCCACTCATGCTTTTTTGACCATATAGCATCGAACCCAAAACTTTGATCGCTAAGGGAAGACCATCAGCATATTTTACAACCCGTTCTGATAGGACTTTCATACCCTCTCGATCGGAATATTCTACTTTTTAAGGCATTCTTACTCAAGAGGACAAATCGCTTCGCAGGATAAACAGGTTGACGTCAATGAATTTCACTCCATGTGCTAACAAAAATTTGTTTATCTCGTGTGGGTATTGATGACTCGACTTTTCCAATTGGAACAGCCAGGGTACCTGCTAATGCTCGAGTTGTTCTGTGCTGACAACTATATCTAGATACATACGAGAATCTTTTTACGACGCAACATCTGCACCATCTTGTTTTTACCACCAGAAACACTACTAACAGTGATGTTTTGATCGCTGAAAATATCTGTGAGGATTTTTTCACATGCAATCTCCGTTTTTTAAACAGGTGACAACGTGTTTTTTGAAACCTCCCCCTATCATTATCATACTAGGCTCTTTCCTTCGAACTGATGGCTTATTTGGTTAAAAATATTTGTGGCCAAAGTGTTTTCCCACCACATCCTTTCCACATTTTCCCAATCATTCGGACATCATCATCATCAAGTTCTAAAGATGAAAGGACATCTTCTATTCGTGTCTCCATGCCTACTAAATTTTCGTCAACACTCGGACTACTAGAACATATCTTTTGGAAAATAAAGTCAACAATAATCTGGATCAATTTGGATTCGTCCCTATAACAATGAAGAAGATCTAACTAATTACTAATTATCAAGAAGAACTAACATAAATTCATATAGAAAATAAATTACGAATAATTACCCATTAGCAGTCTTCTTCGGCTCCCACCCAACAAGTTTGCCTGGTACGTTCAAAGCCTTCCTCCATTTCCCAACAGCTTCTTTATTTTCATGTTTCTCAAAAGCTTTTTCAATCGCCACACTTTGCCCACGAATTTCCGTGGGCTCCACGTCATAGAAGACTGGGTAAGTAGTCTGTTCACTTGTCTTTTGACATTCCATAATCTTGACAAGCTCATCTAAGCACCAAGATGAACCTGCAGCATAGTCCCTTTTAGACGTACACCAATGAAGAAGGAATCTTGATTCTTCAATGGATTTGATAAGCTGGGTGTCGATCGTTTCCCCCTTTATGACCGGAGGACAACTATTTTGTGAAGAAGGTTAGTGTTTTTGAGCGAAAGATACGTGATTAGGGTTTAGGATCTTAATGGCTGATACCATGTAAGAATGGTGAAACTGTGTGTCCTCTTTCATTAATCATAGATTACAATTTATAGGGGTACAATGATAAATGGATAGACACTAATCAATAGATAAATGGATAGACACAAATCAATGACTAGATGATTACTAATTGATTGACTAATCAATATGACAACTAATTATTGATTGGATAATGTTAATCTGCGATGCTAACACTCCCCCGCAGTTTGAACGAAAGGCTTCGCGACGGACAAACTGGAACATAAGTTGAAAGCCTCTTCTTCTTCTATCATCTTCTTCGTTGTTTGTTTGAGTTGAAAGCTCTTCTTCTTCTATCATCTTATCCATGTCGACTCAAGGTATATCTATCTGTCGAAGATGGCAGACTTAACATGTATCTATCTGCTTAACACGGCAGACTCAATGTATATCTATCTTGTCAAAGATGGCATACTCAACCTGTATCTATCTGCCAAAAACCAAAATTCGTCTCGGGACTTAAACCTTAGATTCGACAAAAGTCGTCTCGGGACTTGATACCCTAGATTCGACAAAAGTCGTCTCGGAACTTATACCCTAGATTCGACACCAACAAAAGTCGTCTCGGGAATTAATACCCTAGATTCGACATAAAAAAACAATTAAATAACTATAATGATAGAGTTGCAGAGTCAACACCAAAACCACCAATGACGAGAGGGAGGTGAGTGGTGACGATGGCGGCTAGGGTTTTTTTTTTTGATTTAGGGTTTGACAAGGATCCTTTCGAATCATCAACGAGTTGTCGATGACCGGAGGACAACTATTTTGTGAAGAAGGTTAGTGTTTTTGAGCAGAAGAGACGTGATTAGGGTTTAGGATCTTAATGGCCGATACCATGTAGAATGATACAATGTTCTGTGTATATTGATTATGAAACCATACAAAGTGTCGAGTATAAATACAAGTAATACAAAGATAACCCTAAGCCCAACATGGGCCGAGCCTACAAACATAAGCCTGCTAACAGATACGACCTCCTGCCCACATGGCTGCTATAAAAAACACCTTTCTGACACATCACCACAGCCGTCACAGCCCCTTTTGGCTGCAGACCCCAGCGGCAGCATGCACGATCTGCATGGAATAACTCGTCGTCAAAGGCGACACCAACATTAAAAAGCTTCCATGTCACCATAAGTTCCACGCTACTTGTATTCGTAATTGGCTTTATCTCAAGCAAACATGTCCCATTTGTCGTTCTACGATCGCTGATCGGTTAATGCTTGTGAATACACACATTCATGTGTCATATAATTAAAGAGTTTAAACGGCCGAAGTTCTTGTGGGTGTATCAGTTGAGGGAGCTTTTTGATGCATTGTTTCCTGAGATTTGGAATGAGTTTAAACATGT
>BQNB010168640.1:0-13867 GCA_026074375.1 Tanacetum coccineum
TTTTGTTAATCAATGACGAAGACGATTGTGTAAATATTTCTGTGTCTTTATCATGGGAACAGTCAGGAAAGTATCTAGCAACTTGTGCCTTGGCCATGTATGTGTGATTTTGTCCGCCTTGTTGGTTTATTTCTTTTGGAGAAAGGATTAGAAGATCGATACCATATATCACTCTTCGTCCTAACCATTGGTTTTACTCGAGTGAGGGAATGAATGCAATCATCTATGTCTATTCTATCGTTATGGATGTGTATATGTGGTTTGTCGCCCTTTGCTGGTTTACGACTTTTGCTAAAGACTACTAGTCATATTCTTTAGCTTGTTCGAGTTAAGGTTCGAATGCAGTCATATGTGTCTGTCCTATCGTTATAGGTGTGTATGTGTGATTTTGTCACCTTTTCTAGAATACTGGTATCGATAGAGATTAGAAAGAGTGATAAAACCCTTTAAGCCTTTTAAATCCAATTTACCTTTATAAACTTATTACTCATTAGCTTTAGTGGTGGAGATGTGTATCCTTGCCAAGCCTATGATAGAATACTCGTCACGATTGAGCAATTAAGAGAATTAGTTACTTGTTACCACATAGATTAGTCGAGTGATTTGAGTGTTTTCATTTTCCTATTTCGTGAGGTGTTTGGTTGTGTACTGGTAATTGATCGAATAAATGCTTAACGGAAAAATCCTTAGGGATACATTTTCATAAATTTCTAAAGGCTACTTGAGGATAAGTAGGATTCAAGTGGGGGGATATTTGATGACATTAAATAAATGTCACTTTTATAACATCATTTATCCCATGTAAATTACCCACTTTATATCATTATTGCTTGAATTGATACTTAATCGTTTATATTTGAGATTTGCAGTAATTATGGAGTATTTTGTGAAGATTAGCTAAAAGGCATGCATTTTGGAGAATAAACAAAGAGTTTGATAAAGTCTACTGATCTGACAGCAAATACGCCATATTATTCTAGACCTATATGACGTGTCCAAGACTTTGACGAATTAAAATACCATTGCCTGACTTTGAAGAATACGCCGTATCCACATCAACAATACGCCGTATATAATACTTTGGTCAATGAAGAAAAACCAATTGGTTTTACCTCAACACGTCGTATCTATCAAGAAGATACAACATATCCGTGCCTACACTTCATAGATAACCACGAAGGATTGAATACCCAATATGCCGTATCCTGAAGACTTAATATGCCATATCGAAGGTCAAACACCAGAAGATAAAATATATGAATCGTGGTCCTTACACCAAGAAATCCCCTAATACGCCGTTTCCCACATCGCCCGATACGACATATTGACCCTTTTTCGGACTCTATAAATACAACACCCTAAACTCAGTTTTAGGTATGGAAGTGAAACCCTAAACTACCAAGTCGACTATCAGACGAATAGAAGAGCACAAAAGTGCCTCAAAATCATAGGAAAACTCTTGTAATCTTCGCATAACCAAATACGTGTTCGGTTAATGTTTCTTTATTTTAATCGTTCATATATGAAACCATGTGTATTTTTACCATGACTATCGGCTGATACCTTTTTTGTATCAGCCATGTTTATGAAGGTTTAATGTTTGGTTTGTTTATATCAATTGCTTAATTTATCGTTGATTGTTGATTATGTTTATCAATTTATACTTTTTACGTGCTTAAGTATGCGACCTATCATTCAACTGGGTCTAGTCTTATATATATAATGCGCTGCAAATTCGGTGTTGTTTGGGCGTAGGCTAAGAGTCTGGAATAGCTCTCCATATCTGCAATTTATATATCTAGAATAATAGGATCACACATATTGACCTATCTTTACTAATCATTTAAGGGAATAAGTTATTCTAGCAGGTGACCTAGTATAACGTTTTGCTTCCTTTGGTAAAGACTTGGACAATGGACTACTAGTATATAAAGAGTTGTTAAACAGTAAGTGGATAAATTCTCGATGAGCTAGGGTTTAAAAGGATCACCTTTTGTTAATCTCCTAAGATAGATTATAATCAACGAAAAGGATGCTTTATGTGGATGTGTTTAACTGTGATAGAATTAGTGTGTCTAGGTTTTAGGAAGAAGTACCGCCTAAATCTAGGAATGATATGCCGGCTCGAGATAAGCACTCATTGCACTAAATAAACAAACCTGCGTTTTATCAAATTATTCCTGATTGATATGTTTTCCTTACATTAGTTCTTAACCGCTCCTCTATCGTTTGTTCGTTTTCTTGTCTGTGTTTATTACTTTACTTGTCATCAAAACTCTAGGTTAGATAACCCAAACTGTGTCAGTCTCTCAGACTGAAACCCCCCTTTTATCATTAGTTTAGGTTTAACTTAGGTTTAACATACATTAGAACTAACATAGATAATTAAAATACCAATAAACTTAAGAATTAACGCTCTTGCTCTTAGTGATCGACACCCTACTTGCCAACAAAGCAACATCTGATCGGGTACACTACCTGTTAGAGTGTTATTTTAGGTATAGTCGGCATAAAATAAATAGTAAAACTTGATACATAAAATAATAACCTACACGACGACACATCAGTATGCCATGACTTGTACAAGGCCTGTCATTGCATTTGCTATGGTAAACTAAGCATGTATACTAGTAATCCTGGTACTCAGCATTGGCAAGCAAATGAGAGGGTATTGAAGTACTTGAAGAAAACCATGGACTATAAATTGACATATACTGGTTATCCTTCAGTTTTAGAAGGATATACTGACGCAAGATGGATCAGAAACACTGAAGACAATTCATCTACCAATGGCTGGGTATTCCTGCTTGGTGATGGTGCAATTTCTTAGGCTTCCAAAATACAAACTTGCATCACTGGTTCAATAATGAAATCTGAATTTATGGCTTTAGCAGCTGCTAATAAGGAAGCTGAAATGTTGGAAAACTTTCTCCTTGAGATTACATTGTGGTCCAAACCTATAGCACATATATCTTGAAGAAGGTTAATTATTTTGCCTTGTTTATTCCCACAAAACCAACGATAGCCTATCTTTGTACACTATTTATATCGTTGGGTTTTGTGGGAATAAACAAGGCAAAATAATTAACCTTATTCATGGTATCAGAGCAAAAACCAATCCTCTCCTAATTTCTCTCTAAAAATTCGACCCTCTCCCTAAGTTCTCTATGTATCTCTCGACTACTGTAATCTCAAATCATCTCCAATTGTATTTTTTATCTTTTCTTCACCTAAACCTTCAATTATAGCAGCCATTGTTGACTTTATTTGGTTTTATATCAAATAAAATTAATAGTTTAATTGAGTGGTTAAGAAAGAAGGTGTATCACATCACTTTATTTTAATATGTTCACATGTACCCTAGCCCAATATGTGGCCCACAATACTAATGTTGCTCAATAGTTTACACCACAAATGCATTACAGATTGCCGCATCCCGGTCAAGGTATACTCGGTCCCGCTCTGGCTATTTATGCATCCCAGGCTACTACTTTACAAAGTGCGTTTAACACTATGCCGCTGTAAGACCCGACTTTGCACATGGATACAGGCGCCTCATCTCATTTAAATTTTAATGCAAGTAATTTAAGTACCGTATTTGATAAATGCTTATTTCCATTTGTTAACGTTGGTGATGGCAAGTCTATTCCCGTCACCAACATAGGCCATAGCATTATTCCTTCCCATCATCGCCCACTAGGGACAATAATTATACTATTGAATTTGATGCCTTTGGTTATTCTGTGAAGGGTTACTTGACATGTCATATCCTCCTTCGATGTGACAGCTTGGACGATCTCTATCCAGTTACCAAGCAGTCAACTTCTCCAACCGCTTTTCTCTCGACAAGTGCTTCAACGTAGAATCAGCGCCTCAGACATTTTGGTGATCAAGTGCTACGTTCGCTTGTCTCTAGTCGTTTTATTTCATGTAATAAAGAAAAATCTTCACATATATGTTACGCTTTCTAACTTGGCAAACATGTGAAGCTTCCTTTTCATAGTTCAGATTCTATTATCGAACATTGTTTTAATATTATTCATTCTGATTTATGGACATCTCCCATTATTAGTTCTAGTGTATTTAAATACTATGTCTTATTCCTTGATCATTTCGCTCATTACCTATGGATATACCTTCTTCGTTCAAAGTCTGACATGTTTGATAAATTTTTGCACTTTCGTAATTATGTTAAAAACCAATTCAAATGCGAAATAAAAAGCTTCCAATGTGATAATAATGCCGGTGAGTTCATAACAAACCGACTTCACACCCCTTACCAAACATGCATTTCAACTTAAGAATTATTTTGCCCAAATACATCCTAACAAAATGGTCAAGGCTGAACGAAATGATACAAACAATCAACAATATCACATTCGCACTTTACTTTTTCCAAAGCAGCATCTCCCCTCACAATTTGGGTCGAGCTCGTCCATATGGCCCGCTATCTACTCAATCCTTCTACCCTCTACCGCAATTCACAATGAGATACCTTATACTCGCCATTTTAACAAACCACCTGATTACTCCCGCCTACGAATATTCGGGTATCTATACTACCCTCACCTTTACTTCTCACACAAACTTGCTCCACGAGCCACTCCTTGTATATTTTTGGGCTACGCCGCTTACCATCGTGGTTTTCGATGCCTAGACCTCGAAACAAATAAAATTATCCTCTCTAGACATGTCACTTTTGACGAAACCTAATTTCCATACTGTTCTAGGACACCCTCCTCCCCGCCTTCTTACACCTTCCTCAACCCCACACCTTCCCCCCTCTTAAACACCCTCGCATAAGCCCTTATACCTCCCCCAACTCATGAAAAGACTTAACCCAACACTCCATACGACCCAACACCCCAAGGCCTAACTCTTGCCCACCCATCACTTTCACCTCAGTCCACCCTCCCAACTTCAATAGCCCACAACCACGCCAACGCCCCATCTACTTCGGCCCATCAAACCAGTCAACTACCACTACCAACTACCAAGTTTTCTTAACGGATAATTATCTAAGACTGTGTATATGCATTACCCTCCTAGTTTTGTTGACAATCAGTATCCTCATCATGTTTGTCTTTTGCACAGATCTTTATATGGACTGAAACAAGCACCCCGTGCTTGGTTTCAGCGGTTTGCAGGTTATGCCACACGAGCAGGATTTTATTATAGTCGCTGGCACTTTATGGAGAAAGTTTCATTCACCAATCCTATAGGCAGCAGTTGGAGAAGGACAGTTGATAGGGCCTGAGACACTGCAAAGACCACTAAGAAAACCTCGCGATCAGATAGCTAAAGTTGCACGTGATGTCAAAAAAGCTATGCAGATAAGAGAAGGAAACCCTTAGAGTTCAGTGTAGGTGACCATGTTCTACTCAAAGTGTTTCCTTGGAAAGGTGTGGTATACTTTATGAAGAAAGGCAAGTTAGCACCTAGGTTTGTTGGACCATTTGAGATCACTAAGAGGGTCGGTCTCGTAGCCTATAGACTAAGATTACCTGAGGAGCTAAACGGTGTTCATGACACGTTTCATGTGTCGAACCTTAAGAAATGTTTGGTCGACTAAATCCTACATGTGCCTTTGGAGGAAATCCAAGTTGATGCTAAGTTAAACTTTGTGGAAGAGCCAGTAGAAATCCTAGAACGGGAGTTCAATAAGCTGAAGCGGAGTATGATTCCTATCGTTAAGGTTCGATGGAATTCGAAATGAGGGCCTGAATTTACTTGGGAATGTGAGGACCAAATGAAACTCGAATACCCGCATCTTTATAGGATGTAACCCTTGCGGATTTTCTAGCTCGTAATGTTCTATTTTAGTCCTTCGACTTTTATTATTTTCTATTCCGGTTAGATTAATTTCCGGAATCTCAGTACTCCGTCTATTATCTATTTAATCATTTATGTTAATATTCTCTTTAATTATCTTATTTTAGAGGATTATGTTTATGTTTGATCAATCTCCAGGAAGTTTACCCGCAAAAAGCTAAAAACCTCAACCAACGCGTCCTGACACGTCCGTTAATGATCCATACTACATTTAAAGCAATTTAATTTATTTACCTATAGTGTAGATAGTCAAAGTTCATGGAAAAATATTTTTACATTCATTAAAAATACTAAGAAACTTCGGATCACATTTTAAAACACGGGATTAGACCATTTAGTAACCCAACCAGAGCTAAAATGATTCTAGGATCCTCCTAGAAGCCTAGCCGGTTTCGAGCCCCACAAGAGACATCAAGGCACCATTTTAGCACTTGTGTCCCAACCTAGAACTAGTCCTTTGTTTATAGATTGAATTTCAGCCACTCAGCCCATAAACTTCCATACACGTGTACTCTTTGTAATAGTATAATTAATTACCTCCGCATACAAAGTATCAACCACTCCGGTGTATATTACTTTTGCTTATTCATTTCGTCTAAGTTTTTTTTACTTTCTTTATTAAACATTTTGTATTATAAAATAAATGGCAAGTTGTTTTTCCATTGCATCTTTAATTTAAAATTATTGTCCAACTTGTGATTCAATAATATGCCACTAGTGTAATGATACATATATGCCCATAAAAGTATTATTTTCCAACTTGATTTTGTAATATATCTTTCAATCATTTAACATTGAAATGTGTTTATAGACAACTATATTATTAAACATACATTGAAATGATTGAAAATCTATCTATCTACATTGAAATGATAAACTTGATTACATGATCTTTATATCAGTTATTTTTTTATAAAGGTTACTATGTGCATTTGTTGGTAAAATAACTCCATTATCAATTTCACCATATTTATAAGCAAAAATTATTTCTTAATTAAAAGATGAGTTGGTGGGAGCATTTTCAAGTTAATCTTGATGAAAATGAAATTTACAACGAGCACGATTACGTTTTTAACGAGGAATCGATATTCGAGACCGACACGGTATGTTCATGTACATTTTCGAAAATTCATGTACGTTAGATGCATATTAATTTGATCAACTATACACATGATGTAGATATAAATGTTAACGATATTTATATTCCAGGTGTTTAGTTCTCGTGAAGAGTTACTAGATTGGGTGCGAAAAACGAGATATTATGTTGGTTACGTTGTTGTAATTAAAACATCAAAGTCTAACAAAAGTGTAACTTTACAGTGTGATCGTAGTGGTATATCTGTTAGTAAGAAAAAATCTACTAAAAACACTGGTAGTAAAAAATGCGGTTGTCCATTTGAATTGGTAGGAAAATATTTGCCGTCGTATAATGGGTGGATGTTAGTCGTGATTTGTGAAACACATAATCATGAACCTGCATTGTATTTGGAAGGTCATTCGTATGCTAGAAGGTTATCTGAAAATGAATCCGTATTAGTAAACGAGTTGACCCAAAAAAATGTCAAACCACACGATATCTTATCGACAATAAAAAAACAAAATAGCGAAAATGTGTCTACGTTAAAAACTATATACAACGCGCGCAACAAATTTCGTATGATGGGAAAAGCTGAAAAGACTGCTATGCAGGGAGTCGTGTCTTTATTAGAAAGAGAAGGATACATTTCTTACATTAATCCTAATGAAGTAACAAACGAGCTGAAAGATTTATTCTTTGCACATCCGGAATCAATAAATATATGGCGGGCATTTCCACACATGTTGTTGATGGACGCAACATATAATACAGTCAGGTATCCACTACCGCTCCTTGAGATTGTTGGTGTAACCCCTACTAATATGACATTTTGTGTAGCATTTGTATTTATGCATAAGGAAAAGACGCATAACTACGAGTGGGCGTTACGCTGTCTAAAATCGCTCATGGATGGATGCATGTTTCCACGTGTTATCGTCACTGATAGAGAATTAGCGCTCATAAACGCCTACAACTCTAAATTCTAGACTAAATGGTTACTTTGTACATGAATCTCATAGAATGTTCTAAACTAAAATGCAAAGGCTTAATAAAATCAAATAAAGGTTGGTTTAATTTTAACCAAAGCGTCTTGGAATGCACTAATATATTCTGAAACAGAGGAAGCATACGCGCATAATCTAGAACAGCTTACGGAAACTACGGTAGACTCTCCAGGTATTATATTATATATTTCATTTGATTAAATCTAGTAGTCTTCATACATTTTATAGGAATGAAATGAATTTTATTAATATTTCAGGTGTTATTGCTTATTTAAACAAACATTGGTTGGCACGACATAAAGAGCTATTTGTAGTAGCTTGGACAAAAGAATATCTCCACTTTGGTAATCACACAACTAGCAGAGTGGAGAGTCAACATGCAAAGTTAAAGTTGTACTTGGATTCATCACAATCAAATTTAGAGAGAGTAGTGTCATATATTCATGAAGTTGTTAATTCACAAGTCACAGGCGTTAAAGCAAGCATCCAAGAAAGTAGAATGGTCATGCGGCATCGTTACAACATACCGCACTTTCAAAATCTAAATCGATTCGTTTCACTTTATGCACTTGATATTATTTTTCATGAATTCCAGAAGTGTGGAGATGTCGAAATTTATGAAAATTGTAGGTGTCAACTCCGTACAAGTTATGGGCTACCATGTTCACATGAGCAAGCAATGTATTTGTATGCAGGTCAGCCTCTACCACTTGATGTGATTGATGCATTTTGGAAGAAGCTTGATTTTTCACCATGCATATCTTCGAGTGACAATTTGGATTGTGAAGCCGAGCTTAAAGATTTAAATGCAGAGTTCAACAAGCAATTTGGGCTACCATCAACAACTTCAGTTCGTGATCCTATTGCTAAAAAAACTACTCGTGGGCGTCCCTCAGGCAGAAAAACCCATGTGCCGCCTAAACCTAGTAACTCATCACTTCCAAAACAAGCAAGACATGAATATATTAATCAGTTTCCAAGAATGTTTCATGCTTTCATTGATAGGGTACAAGATGTCAAAGCTGATGGAAATTGTGGATTTCGAGCGACAGCTGTCGGGCTTAGCCTTCATGAAGATGAATGGCCCACCATCCGATATCGTTTACTGCAAGAGTTAAACATGCACCATCAACAGTATGTCAGCATGTTTGGCGCTGATGTATACAATAATGTTAGAGATCGCTTAACTTTCTTTAACATTGATGAATGTGCACCGATGATCAAGTGGATGACTATGCCGGAAATTGGTATCTTAATTGCTTCACATTTCAATGTGATTCTACATACCATAACCAATTTGGGTTCTCAAACGTACTTACCACTTCGTTCGAGTCCACCGCCATGGCATCAACATGATTTTATTTCTCTCGGGTTTGTTAATAATGGTCATTATGTATGCATATTCTTAAAAGAAGGATACCTGGTGCCCACGGTTGCGACACAATGGTTTCGTTTCAAATCTGATTATGCAACTTCATGGATCACTCCTTACATGGAGCGGATAAACAATTACACTGAGTTGTTAAATCACATTTTTTATAATGTAAATCAGGATTGATAAAATGTAATATTTACTTTTTATTTTGTATTTATTAAATTTCACAATTTATAATAAACCGTACGTTTTTTTTGCCAAGCCCCTTTTTATAAAAAGAATGTGAACATAACGTTTTTATTTTTTATTTTTAAAAGAGCTCACATTTTCTCAAAAAGTACATTTCCTAAACTATTTTATTTGAACTAGGAGAAAAAAACAAGAATCTATTAAGTCTTTTACTTTTATAGTATATCCACTTGACAACCAAATTAGTCAATCAATCACCTGTCCCGAGTGGCAATAGCCAAAGCTGTTTTATAATACATCATTTTTACGCTAATCATTTGGTTCTACTCCCTTTTTTATTATAAAACCATACATTAAAAGTTGCATTGAAACCAAGTTAGAGACACCTAATGCAGGGTGTACCAAAATATAAGGAGTATTTTTAAGTAAATTGTACAAAATCAAGAATCATGAACGAAACTTTGTGATTCCAAAAGAAAAGCATGTTAAGCAATAAATTTTTCATTATTTCTGCTAGGTCGTTATGAATCAGCTTCGGCTTATAAAGGTGCCTTGCTGATATTTGGATAATGGTCCTAATCTCGAAGAAGGATAATATGTTACTATTTTTGTAGTGTCTTTGATAGGAAGGCACCAGGCCAGGCCCATAATGCCACATCTACAAACCCGACTCCAAGATGGATTAGCCTGGTTCAACTTGAAGCTGCATGAAGTTTGACTAAGCCCCATGTTTTTATTTCACAGCATGTTCTGTTATTTTTCATTTTAGTAAGTCCTAGTATAGTTTATTTGTTTGAAGTGGTCAAAGCAGTTATTTAGGTTCCACAAGTGTAGGAAACGTGGGGTAGAAGTGCTATTGTTAGTTTCTTTCTTTTCATTCATATGTACTGAAAATTGGGAGGATAAGCAGATTTGATTTTCCTAAATTTTATTCTCTGAACTTTGAGAATACTCTTGTTCCTTGCTATTCTAATTTTCGGGTAGATAATTAGAAGGTGATCTTGGACAACTAATTCAAAATCTCGTGGTGTGATTGTATCGAGAGTTTGTTTTAGTGACTCTGCCCACAAGGCTGTGCCTAAATCTAAAGGTTTGAGGGACGATTCTTTTTGGTACTTTTAAATTTAAGAAAGCAAGTAAATCTCGGGTTTTGAAGGGGGGTTTTCATTAAGCTAATAACTACTCCTAATTATAAATAAAATAAGCTAGAAAACAATGATAAAGAGAAGCGTATTTACTTAAATGAAATTATCCCTAATCTTTTATATGTATTGTGCTTAACTAGTTAGATACATTATTAATGGTGATTTGAAACTAATATGGCTTGGTTAAGCGTTCACATCCCCTTGCCCTTCTATACCTATGTCCAATGTCTATGAGGTTGCTCAATCGGACATGCACACAAGCATAAAGCATTAAGAGTACGACTACCATACATAAATCAACCTATGTGACCTTAGGTTGCCAAGAATCACTAATTAGCCTAGAGGTTGCTCTTTTGACTAACTAACACACACTTATACAAAAATCTCCAATTAACTTGTCCATGCTTAGGTTGCTAAGGTGCTGTTTGTTTATTAAGAGGCTCTGAATCTGAATTTGATTTGCACATCTAAATCTGAATATTCGGTAGAAAGACCTGAATCTGATTTTGATCTTTATCTGAATAAGTGGTTGAGAATTCTGAATCTGAATGAAATAAAACTGTTTGCTTTGGTAAAAATGTATAAATGTGTTAAACAATAGTTTTTACAATTTAAATATAAAACGATTGTATTCGCACAAAAAATAAATTTTATTAAATATAAAGAACAAATTTTATAATATAATCAATTTAAAGTTAATAGCATTAAAAAAACATGCAATCTCATGTTTATTCAACAAAAATAAACGTGTTAGAGTTTAAATTAAACTTTTAAAACGATTAACAAAATGAGTCGTGTTAGAATTAAGATGTATGAGTCCGAAACCGTACCCTTCAATTTGAACAAAATATAAATTGACACATATCATCTTATACATTCTTTATATAACAAAACATATGCAATCATTCTATTTAATACTAATAATACAAAAGATAGAAGTAAAACAAGAAAAAAAAATCAAGAAATGAAAAAAAACATTAAAATAAACAAAATAACAACAAAGTAAAAAATAAATAAAAAAAGAAAAAAAATACATTAAGAGGTGTTAAGACACCTCCCTCTACATCTAGTTCAGTAAGAGGTTTATGCCTCTTACTGCCTTTTAATGGCCAGAAAAAAACAAACGCTCTTAACACTGTTTGCCTCTTACTGCCTCTGAATGACATGAAAAAACAAACAATTTTAATGACCCAAATGTTTGACCACGTCTGAATGAGTCAGATTAAGATGTTGTTAAGAGGCATTTTTAAAAAAACAAACACCACCTAAGTCACATCTCTTAAGGGTCATTAGGTTGCTAAATGACCAAGAATAAACCGATTACACATTAAGGTTGCCAAATCATGCAAACGAGTTTATTACAAATCAATCAATTGACTATAGTATGTAAACATATGGATCTTTGATCAAACATGCATAATAAACATCAATAATCATCAACTAACACAAATACATAGTCAATCTCAGGGATTATAACATCTAAGCAAACACATGATGAATTAACCAAGCATACTTAATAGAGAATAATCAACAATAAGAATTAAAGATATAATTAAGATATAATTAATAATCAAACCATTACAAAGTGTTTATGGATTGAATAAAACCTTTTAAGTTGCTGGAAAAACATCTACCGAAACCCTAGAATCAGACTTAGGGTTTGGGGCTTACAAAAAATGAAGTTATGAGGCTGTATTTATAGGCATAAGTTGAGTCGGTTCGTTTCGACGGCGTCAGGATTTTAGCGACGTCGTCGCCATGACCTTTTTTCACCATCTTGTAGATTTTCTCGTCGCGGTCGCGTGGGCAGTTGAATCGTCAAAATCTGAGTTCGTGTGAAGGAGTTATGATCAAAACAATATTTACTACTTCGCGCGCAAGTTGAATGATCATCTTTATCTTGTGACGCCATCATCCCGTTGAATCTTCTAGGGTTTTTTAAGTTGGTTAGATCCTGATGTCGTTGCTTTGATATCTTGACGATGTCACATGAATTCGTGACGCCGTCTCCAGGGTCTGTATGCCCTTTTGTTCTTCGACTTTGGTGTAGAGTTGTAATCTCGTCCGTTTCTTCCCCAAATGAGCCCAAGTTACGTGTATTTCCTCCAAATGCTATCCAAGTGCTAAGAATACAAAAAGAAATGATTAAGCACGTATTAGAGATATTTGCATGATTTATTGGGTTAATTAACCCTAAAAAATTATATAAAATGACGCCTCATCAAATACCCCCACACTTGGGATTTGCTTGTTCTCAAGCAGATGGGCTTTTCTACCTAGACAATAGAAATATCGGGGGCATTTAACCTACTTTTTAAAGATAGTTTATGACACGACCAATTAGACCTCGTAAATAAAAGCACGAAAATTATATACTAGCACCTCACAATAATTGTTTGGATTCTCTCTTTCTCTCAGGTGTATAATGAATTATAACAATAATTGGAAACGGGAAAATTAACACTGATTACCTCTCATATCATATAAATTACCATAGGCTTGGCAAAGGATCAAAAACCTCCACCGTAATGGCTTAAGCACCTAGGAATTACTATCAAATAGGTCTTTAAAGGGTTGTGATGTATGGGTGTAAATTAAATGGAAACGGATGGATAGGATATATTTGGGTGGGTTTGTGGTGGTGGGGAGTTAATTAAATACAAGAATATATGTGAAGGCATTGCTAAGCCAAGACTCGACTAAACTAGGACTAAGATATACAAACTTTACAACAAACTATCTTGTTATATATACATGAACACAAGCAAAATGGCAGCCCATACATTTTTTTCTCTTTTTTTATATACATTTTTTTCGATTCTCTTTTTTTATATTCATTTTTTTCCTACATTTTTACCCTGCCATTTGATGAAACGTAATAATACATGACTTGGGGTTTATAATTGCTCCCCTACACTTGAGTTTTAGAACTCATAATTACAAACTAACTAATGACCCGAATTAGGAGGATCAAACAAACATGGAGTGTATTAAGCACATATGAGGGTAAAAAATTGACTTTCTTCCCTATTTTTTCGTAAAATAAAAACTACCATGAATCCCAATCGTCCCAAAACTGTATACACTAATAAAAGACTCGACTTAGAAACCATGTACTCAAGCAATTAATTAACTGGGTTTATAACAATAACGTACTAAAACGAGTACATACAAGGAAGGCTAAGGCGATTTTGGTGTAACAATTTGGTAAGGGCATAAACAATGCTCTTCATTAGTAATCTGG
>BQNB010168641.1:0-13867 GCA_026074375.1 Tanacetum coccineum
AACTTCCCTCATTGCTTCTTTTAGCCTTGGGGGAATAATGAAGTAGATAAAACTCCTTTGTATGAGTACTAACGTCTAGTCAAATATTTAAAGGCCACACATGAGCCTTCGCTTGATATAATGAACAAAGGAGTCAGACGTAAAGTCCTCCCAAGCCAAACATGAGGCTAACAAATTAGGTTCCTAAGGGAAACCTAGCTTTGAAAGTGGCACAATACGTTTGTCCATAACTTAAGGCCATATGAGCCTTTAAAAAAAGAAAAAAGGAGAAAACAAAGCATTCAATAGATACAACATAAGGAAAATTTAGGATCGCATCCCTATACCAAACCCTCATAAGGAGGTAAATGTTCAAAGACAACCATGCAGGCTACCATAAATTTTTCAAGACAATGGCCAACATGAACCATTGTACGGGGTAGAAATTTTCTTAATGGCCGAGGCCAGGATCACAGTAAAATTGTTCAAAGGGTACACACCACCCTTAGGGCCAAATTAACATCAACATGACGACCTTCATTCATTTTGGGATGGAGAAGGCTTTACAATATCAGCAGGAGGAGACATGGGTTTCGAAGAAGGAGCAAAAGATGGAGTAGCTAGCTGGGAAGAAGGCATAGGCATCTGGGTCCTCGAAGGAATAGGCTTTTGTAGAGTGGGGGGCTTTTTCGACAGCAAAGCTTCTACAAAAGCAGAAGCATCAACTACATACTCATTCAACCTGGAAAATGTGGTAGTGGCAAGGTCATTGCTGGCTTAAGTGTGCTCCTTCTCATACGAAGGACGATACCCCTTAACCTTTGACAAATCGAAGGGCTCCTTCATTCTTCCAACCTGTTCATAGGCCCTGCACCTGCCGAAGGTAATAGCTGATGATACAAGCTTCCTAACAAGCCTACCCAATTCATCACTGTAAAGAAGCTCCATGAAAGCATAAGGTACAACCTTAGAAACCACTTCCCTCCTATCATGCTTGACCTCCTATATTTCCTAGCAAAGCGAAGCCTCAGTAGCCTCAAGATTGGCCTTCTCGGCTTCTAAAGAAGCGACCTTTAACTCTAAAGCTGAAAGGCTCACCTGATAACCCGACCACTTCTGACTCTCGAGCATCAACTTGTCAAGGTTTGCCTTATTTAGTTTTGCCTCAACAACTAGTAAAGATATCTTCTCTCAAAGAAGCAAGACAACATTGTTCTTGTCAAAATTAGTCATGACAGCTTCACACTTGGCCTGAATCCCCTCACACTCCTCCCTGCTGGCTAACTCCCTAGCTTGCATAACATCTGCCTCACCCCACAGCTTCTTAATAACCTCCAAAAGCTCACGGGACCTCCTATTTACTGCATTATCCATAACAGCTTGCCTAGCATAGTAACGATCGTGAAGATCAAGCAGGTCCACATCAGGATGGTTATCTAAAAAACCCTTCCAAGCTGGAGGAGTTATGGCAGAGATCTTGAGATGGCAGACAGTGGCATCTTTTAACTCCAAATAATCTTCGAGACCTAAGAAAAAGATGCAAGTCAAAAAGGATAAATAAGTATACAGATCTTACTAAAGAAATAAGGAAGAAGGGAAACTTACCCTCATCATTATCAGAAATGGATAGCACAGGAGTATCATCCTTCATTGCAGAAGCCTTGGCGCGAACAGTGCGCAAGGTTGACGAACCAAAAGCCAGTTTCCCTTTTACCGGAGTCCTCAAAGAACCTCCCCTTATTTTGCACTTCATCTCCCTAATGCGGGCCGCAACACTCCCAGCGTGAACAACAAAAGTATCTCCTTTGGGAATCCCCCCTGAATCTGCTGTAGTGCCTATACGCTCATTCACAGGCTCAGTCGTAGGCTCAACGCAGGCTCTTCATCAGTCCTGACAAGCTCCGTATTAATAGACACAGAAAGGGAGCCAGTATTAAAACCTAGAGAAAAATCCTTGGGAAAGAAAGTGAGATCCTCGTCATCCTCGGTGTAGATATAGTTTCTGAAAGACATCTCTGCAAAATGAAAGAATAAATCATATATCAGTGAAAAGGGCAAATGAAAAGGAAAACAAGAAAGGTAAATACCCTTGCCGCCCACAAAGATTGCAGGTCGCTGTTGGCCATGTTCCCATGAAGACTGGAGGCCAGCTAGGAAAAGAATGGGATCATCGAAAGCACGGGCACTAGCAGGGTAATGACAAAGACATTGAAACTGTGGGTTTTGCTCAATACCAGAAGGGAGTTTGTCTTTGAAAGATTTAACGTCAATCATATTCTCCTTAAGAAGAAGCTGAGGAAATTTAGAAGGAACAATGGTATCTTGAATAAAAAAGAAACGCTGGTGCCAACCTTCAATACGAGTAATAACTTTAGCAAGGAGACTCGGGATATGCTTTTCGGATCTTTTTTGAAAATTTAACCAACTACCAGCTTTACAAAGATTAAAGAAACCACGAAATAATTCAACAGAAGGCTCACAATTATACGCCTTACACATGACAATGAAGGTAGTTAATTTGGAACAACCAAAAGGGTTAAGCCTAGAGATGTAAACTTTTAAGTATTGAAGCACCTCATAAAAGAAATCATTAAGTGGAAATCTAAGATTAGCAAGAGAAAATCAATGAGTATACAAACCAATGTACCCAAGAGTAGCATCAAGAATGGTCTGAGTAGACGTAGGAAGGATCACACGGTACTCCGAAGGAATGGGATAGAAAGAAAGAAACTTATCTAACTCTTTGCGCGACAACTCACATCGTTGAATATCTAATGCTTTTTTTACAGACATACCTGATAATAATTTTTGATCTTACCTTTGGAAGTACAGATAAATATTCTTGAAAGAGAGAAGATGAGTGATTGAAGTGGTAAAAAGAAAAAGGGTCTTGTGATGATGTTTATATAGGCGAAGCTAGAGGGAGATATCACCGTGTAAGTGACAGAGATCAAGATTAATCGGATTTCAAATTGAATTTTAAAGTGGGATAGGATGTTCGTGATAACCAAGGCAGACTTTTGGGTTATCTGCATTAAAACCCCAACTAACCCAGCAACAAGTGGGTTAAGTAATTAATGCGTATAATAGTAGCCTGCGACATGGTCTTCGATTTTTGATGAAGATTGATAGTCGAAAGCAATGCACTTATAGATGCATACATTACATTCGACTGGGGGGCTTGATGACGTACCCTCCCCTTCAGTTCGGAGGTCTCCCCTTTGAAGCCCAAATGGAATCTTCTACCAAATACACTACATAACCTTTGAATAGTTTCAAGTGGAGTAAAATCATCTTTGGGATGATTACCAGTATAGGAATCCGCCACGCGAAGCCCTACACCCTTCGCGGTGGGCCTTTGACAAAACTAGGGCAGAGGTCAGATAGTCAAACCCACGTTCTCCATCTCTATTGGGATCTTCCCGCCAAAATAGAGATCATGGTACACAATCTTAGAATCACCCCTTAAATCGTAGGACACCCCTCACTGTTGGGAATTCACTTTTACGTGACGACATTACAGAATTACCATAGTTTATCATAGTCACATACGCGAGGACTAGAATAGGCAACTATGTATAGTTTAGAGGCGTATGGGCTATATATACCCCTCTATGGCTTCCATAGAGGGGTTGAGTCATTTGGCATTGTTGAGTCATTTGTATCCTTCATCCATTTTCTATCAAATCACAAGTCCATCTTCCATCTCACTACTTTCTCTCACTAAAATAGCTATCATGTGGTTTGACTCACCAAGACCACCGGATCATAGTTTTCGTGAATCTTTCAATTGGTATCAAGAGCCATGGCAACATACTCTTGGGTCGGATTTATCTTTATGGTCCGTTTGGTCTTGTCACTTTGTCAAATCTGTCGTTGTGTTGTTTTGGTCCTCACGATCACCGGCTTTGGTGCTAAGCCTCATCCCATCTCATTTATGCAACTATAAATAGATGGCAAAGGCTCCAGGTATGGCTAAGACTCTTACACACAGTTATTTACGCTTTCATACTTTCACAATACAAAAAGCACATACTTACTCTCACGCCAGAGGTGATTCACAGGGACACCCCCTGCGCCTCACTTAACGTAGTGTTTCCATTTGTATTGATACATGTTATTCAAGGCTTGGGAACCCAATATCCACAATAAGAACTTTTCGATCTCATCGAAGCCTGATCATGCCCATATTTGTAAAATCACCTATCATCACCATCTTCCTCCTGATCATCCTCTAAATCATCATCATGTTCATATATACTATCCTGATCTCTATCCTGTTCCATTCGCTTCAAGTTTTCATCTCCTATTCTAAATAAGTCATCCACTATCTTAACAAGGTTGTAATCCTTCTTATCCACATGAGTGTTAGGTGTGTGTGGTAGTTGAGCGAAAAATTAGGGTGTAACGCCATTTGAGTAATAATTAATGTATACTTATCTAGGCCTTGTTTAGCAATGTACAAATTATATTCAGCTATAGTTATGTTTTCTATGTCAACATCGTTGATTACCTCGGTAGATACTAAACAATTCTTAGGATAAGATTGAACAGGTAGAGGAGGTATGTTAGGATCACATAAATGGACCCAAACAAAGAAGCCTCGGTCACTCGAAGTTACAAGACAAAAGTCTAGCTCGAAAGTCAATGTTAATTAATGTTTATTATGTATACGGGCCAAGATGTAAAAAGCCCAAAAAGAAAGCCCTCAAAGGCAAATCCTTATTAGTATAAATACACCTAGTTTAGTCAAAATTAGGTTAGCTTCTCCATTTCATTTTTCATATTAAGGGTTTGTAGCCTCTCTTTGTTTTCTTTCAATAAAAGTTCTTTAATGTTTAATCTTTTATTTGCCATTGATCTTGTGATTTCATCCATGGAATGATCTAGGGATCCTACAAATAAGCATGTTTGAAGTTAGCATTTTTAAACATTGGTTTATCAATCCTATTCTCACACGGACAACTATATGTCACAATGTCAAGAATCAAATGAAAAATAAGAATGAAGATTTTATGTTTACACAAAAACACGACAACCATTAAAACTAAACGACAATCATTGTGTCAAAAAAAGTTTTATGAACCGAAACCGCCCGTTGGGCGGGCTATTGTTATTGTGTGTGGTGTGTTGTGTTGTGTATATATATATATATTTATATATATATATATAGATATATATATATATATATATATATTTATATATTTTATATATATAGTAGGGATCTTGTGAGAAGTAATTAAAATAATAAGTGTGAAAAGTGACTAAATAACCACACATTTGATGATGCAACGACTTTGATTTAGAGGCTTTTATCATACTAGATGCACCATATAGAGTTTCGAAAAGGGGTGGTTAATCTTGAGGTGTAGATAGTGCTAATGATTTTTGATTTGGGCACATGTGAGGACCAAAAAACAAGAGAAACTCATGAAATTCTATCCTAAAATACGTATATGCATCTTAATTTAATGCTAGGAAATCACATTATGATGCATTATATAATGCATCTACGGATTATAGAGATTGCATCTAATTTTAATCGGGTGCATCTCGGATATGCGGTTATAGTTACTTTGTACTTTGCTATTTTAAGAAAAACTTATCATTTGTTTCCACTTTATATATATATATATATTTATTTATATATATTTGTTTCTTATATAGGTATTATATTTATGTATATATTATACTTCTGTATATATATATATATATATGTATATATATATGTATTACTATATATATATTTTATATAATATATATATATATATATAGTTATTATATATAGTATATATTTTTGTGATACTTATATATTTTACATATATATATACATATATATATGTATACTTATAGATAATATATATATTATATATTTAAAACTTTCAGAATTACACCACTAAAACTACTCATAGCTTTTAAAATAAATCACATGGGTCAAATACGTAGAATTCTATGAAAGTTTGAATTTTCATAAATAACCCTATACTTTTTATTATTACGACACTCGGTTCAACCGATTAAAAAAATCTGAAGCAAAATATACGTTAAATAATCTAACAAAACACAGACAGCTGATGCGCTTAGTCGTGCCGTAATTCCATTGTTAATTTATTTGACATGTTTGTATCCTCAATTCTAAATGCTTTATTGATGCAATCTTAATTTTAAGATGCTAGACATATTAAAAACATTTAATTTTTGATAACCGATTAATCAAGACCTTTAAATTTCAATAAAACTTTTGACTACTATGAACAACATTCATATTTACTACTTATGTTCACATAGTTTATAGGCGATGTCTACCTATAGCTAACTGCAATCATTGTCGTGGTGCATGACTCTCGGAGTCTATGTGTGGCGATGTAATTGACAAAGCAGTGTTGTAACTTTATGGAAATTCGGGAATGGGTTGTCTAGCCCTTAATCCATGTAAATCACGGTCCATATGTCACTGGAAGATTGTACAATTTCCTGTTGGGGATGGGATTAGGTTTCTCCCTCATAGTGAGGGGGTATACTCTTTTGCACTTAGGTTTTGGTGGGGCATCTTACATCTTGGTTGGGGGTGGGGGTGATCAGCTTCTGTCAGGGGTTGGGCTTGTGCAACGTACCGACGAGGTTGGGGGTTGTGTTGCTTTGGAGTTTGCTGGTGGAGGTCTTCTGGGGGGTGTTGCGGTTTTCTTGCTGTGGGTCGGCAGGCGTTGGGCCAATCGTCGGACATCATGGCTCAGTACGCATAGGGTTGTAGGGGCTGGAGGCAGGTCGGGGCGAGGGTGGGAGGGGGTTGGGTACCTGGTTTTTTCCGCGGTATGTACATTTGCTGGGGTGTCGGGGGGGCGGGGGGTGGTGGGGGGGGGGGGAAGGGGACACGCGGAGGGGGGGGGGGCGGGGGGGGCGGTGGACTCGGGCGGGGGGGGGGGGGGGGGGGGGGGGCCGGGGAGGGGGGGGGGTGGGGGGGGGGGGGGGGGGGGGGGGGGGGGGGGTGGGGGGGGGGGACAGGGATGGGAGGGGGGGGGCATTAGAAAAAAACTACTAAGCCACAACAACTCACACCCTTCCCGGGGGGGGGGGGGGGGACAACGGGGGGGGGGGGGGGGAAGGTGGGGGGGGGGGGGGGGGGGGAGGGGGGGAAGGGGGGGGGGGGTGGAGACTGGGGGGGGGGCGGCGGGGGGGGGGGGGGGGGGGGGGGGGGGGGGGGGGGGGGGGGGGGGGGGGGGGGGGGGATGGGGGGGGGGGGGGGGGCACAGGTGGGGGGAAGACTGTTGACCTCCGACAATTGGCCCGTCTATGTTGGATAGGAGTGTTGGTGGCAGGGAAATTGCTTATGTGTTGTATTCTGAATAATATTTTTGTTCTCATTCATATTTTTCCTCATTATTACTTATTATGAGAAATTACGGTGATAATAACAAAAAGGATAGACTTCGTCTATTCTATATACCAGACGAATACTCGTGTAAAGCGACGATGTATAAAGTCAAATGATTATACCTGCGATTTCGTGATTTTAGTTCGACCCTTGATGCAAAGCGTGTGTTTTTTGAAATACAAAGCGTGTGTTTTTTTATAATTAATATAGCGTGTGTTTTGAAAAGTTGTCAATTTTAGAATTGATCATAGCTTAGGTATTACTAACTGAGTACTTTCGGGTAATTTAGAAAAATACTTATAGTTAAACTTTAAGTTTTACGAAAAAAGATACATTCCTTACAACTAGACGAATACCCGCGCAAAAAAAAGGGTGTATACCGTCAAATAATTATCCCTGCGAAATCATAATTCTGGTTGACCCTTGATACAAAGCATGTGTTTTTTGAAATACAAAATGTGTGTTTTTTAAAATTAATATAGTTTTGGGTTTAGAAAAGTAGTCAATTTAAAATTGATCAAGCTTAAGCTATATTGAAAGGGGAATTTGAGGTAATAAGTGCCAAATTTATAATATTTAATTTTTTTAGATATTTTAAGATTTTCCAATGATTTTAAAAAATAACATACACTCCTTATATATATGACTCTTGACGAGGACTGTGCATAAGCACCGGTAATACACGCCTTAGCTGGCAGATAATTTACGATATGTGATTTGTGGTAAATATTTCGTATATAACGTATTGCGGATGTGGCTGTTAATTACATTTGTGTGTGTTCAGATATGAAATGGTGTGTATTATTTCGTGATTTTATATGGTGGATGCGGTTTCACAATTTTTAATAATCAGTATCGATGGTAATGATTTAAGTAATTACACTTTTTAATAATTATTAGAGACTGTTACAATGATAAATTAATTGGGCTGTAACAATATTATAATGATATTGATGACTGAATTCATTATTCAACATTGTGTATCATAGTTTCCTAAATTAGATTCAACATTCAACATTCCTACATTTTTAAGGGTGATAAACTCTTTAGAATGTAGTCGGGGTTATTGTGATGCACGAATCTTGTTCTATAAAGATCAATCTCGGTCTCGAAAATTTGTCACTTTGTCTATGGCATTGTAACTTCATAATAAATAGCATTGCTCATAAGAGCTGTAACTCCATCATAAATATCATTGATCATTAGAGGTGTAACTATCATAAATAACATTGATTAGAGTTGTAAACTCTATAATAATTAGCATTGATCATAAGAGACTTTTGATTTTTTATAACTGAAACTATAAAGGCATTTACACACAATTAAATGTTGATGGTTACAAAACTTAACATTGATCATAATCATTAACCACCATTTATACTAAAAATAACTCATTTACAAAACTTAGATGTAAGGTCATTTCTAATTTCTCTAAGTTTTTTTGCAAAATTTGTTAGGATATCATTTCATCACCTCAAACACAAAAATAAGAAAAATAGATTTTAGAGAGAGAAAGTAAAAAAGAAAGAAAAATGGTTACTTGTTTCACAAAAGAAAAATGAGAAGCAACACCCTCTCCACACTTGGAGAGGGCTATAAATAGTTACAAGAGTGGACTATTCTTGTGGGCTTTGTGTTGGGCCGGATCATAACACAAATGGGCTTGAGCCCGACAACTAGGCCCAACTAGCTTAACTAAATTCCCGTAAACTACGATTTACTTATACAAGGCTCGGGAATATTTAATGACCATCACTTTAATAAAAGCACGGCTAACAATCTCCCCCTAAGGGGTGGTCATTCAATTGTGGATCCTTCTTGTGACGTCTTGAGTCTAGGAGCCTTGTATTCTTGGGAATTCCTTTTGAAGTTCCATTTGCATGCTTGTGATCTTGGATCTTGATCTTTAACTTGATATTCTTGAAAATTACTGATATCGTGGGTCCTTTGGCTGTTTTGTCTTGCTACTGAGAATCTAAAATCTTCTATCCTTGTTTCTTTATGTCGCCTTGAGTTCTTGTGTCTCCACCCTAGCTCAAGATCTGAAAGCTTTCGTTACAATCTCCCTCAACATTTTCTTGTTAAACATGATTACTTGTACACAAAATGTTCATTTATGGGTGTGGTGTGTGTGGTGGTGAGGTGTGTGTGTGTGAGGATGTGTATGTACATCAGAGATTGCGGAGGACTATGATAGATTGCAGTTTCATCATTGTATGATCTTGGTGGATTGAGCATGGAGGTCTTGAATTTGATCTGTAATGGACTAGAAAGCTGCTACCGTCAGGAAAACTGCAAATATACGTTAGAGATAAACTATATGGACGAAATTGTCTTTGTCATTTCGTTCGAATGATGGTTGCAATACCACGAGTTCCCCGTTTAATCGTATAATACTGCCTGTGATCAGGTTTCGAATTCAAAAGAAATCTCCATGACAGGGTTCGCCAGCTGCACTAGCCGTTCTCGTACGGAGCGTCTCAAAGCAGACAACAACAGTGTGTGATGACTGAATCAACGCATTGGTTACTATCTTTCTGATTGGTATCAGACAGCACGGTAAGAGTGAATCAGATAGTTACTATCTTTCTGATTGAGTCGTCAATTCATATACTGGACCAAAATCGATATCCAGTTGACACAAGCTTGATTCATTTAGAATCTCGCAAGTCACCTACCAAGAGCTTGTTTGATGTTGGCTCAAGAAGGATTTTCATCGTCATTGTGAATACTAAAGAGTATCACTGTGATGTTCTGGCAATTATCACAAGGATAATGCGTAGGACTTTTTGATACCAAATTTTGTATGATGATGTACGACATTTTGTATATTGGAATTTGTGTCCTAGTGAGATTTTTGATGGATCTCGTTGGCTCTAGACTCTATAAGTGCACATTTGTTATTTGGTAATCGGAGGCTAGAGCGGACTGCCACCTTTTCAATATCAACGATCTCGGAATGAGAAAGCCGATAGAAACGTGTTGATCTCCGTGAGAAATGAAACAAAAATCTTTTGAGAGATTCTGAGTGGCTAGGGAGGGTTGTGCATTGCATCACTGGGTCTATGATGTCAGTCTTCAATATCAGAATCATCTTTGTGATTACCGATAGATTATGTATTGACCCGGTTTCTGCCTAGGGTTGTATGGAGGGCTTCTTTCTTTTCACCCTTTATCCTTACAATTCTTTTTCATTCTTCAACCCCTTCAGTGCTTACCGAGACTTCATGACTAGTACCTTGTTGGGTTTGTTCCAGCACTAGCTCCATCTCAGTCGGCACTATTCCCTTATTCTCACTTTACTCCTTTTTTCAATCATACCTAGGACTTCTACTCTATCTAATGGAGTGTTCCTGGGTAGATCCCTCCGGTTCTGGCTGGATCATGGAACGAATATACCTAACCTTAACCGCCTTATAACTCCCTGAGAAATAACAGTTGGTCGGTCTTTGAGATATTGCCATGAAGATCCATAAAACCATTTGATGAAAAATCAATCAACGTGTCTGAGAAATCATTTGAGACACATTGAGTGTTTCCAGAGTTACCAAAAAGCTCCCCCTACACATATGCACCATATTATGAAAGAGTTTTGCACATGCGAGGTTTAGGAACGCACTTATAGATTGAAGATCGTATCCATTATTAATCCGTATTGATCACATTTTAATCACTATTCTCCCCCTCAAAAATTGCATATGTGTTTACAATTTTTGACAATTAGTGAATTAAAAACAAGTTAATGTCCGGAATTCACATGAGCCTAACAAAGTCTGGGGAGAACAGGAGTGCATGCAGAATGAATCATATTATTATACTCCCCCTCAATTATAGAATAGATTGAAAACTTGGAGTGGGAGTTTGTTGAGCACACAATTTTGAAAGAATTTGAAATTTTCTTTTTGAGAATATCTTGAAAAATTGTGCTCAACAGGAAAATATGTGAGATATATCTTATTTACCATCATTTTCCTTAGAACTTCTCTTGAGCATTCAAAACTTTGAATGTTTATATGACTTTGCTCAAGACCGAGAAGATATGAGCTTCCCGTTGTTTAGGATAAATGTACATAAATGAACATTTTCCTTTCTTTGGAGACCGAGTCCTAAGCTGACATTTACTTAGAAGTCGTAGAGAAAAAATGTGCAAATTATGGTGATAATGATTAGTATTTATGATAAGATGGAAGAGTTGTGATAGGCTTAAGACTTGAAGTTTATCTTCAAGATTTTAGAGTTTATCTACAACTAGGATTGGGTGCTATATAAACACCTCATTCCTTCTCCCTTATTAGATCTTGTCCCACACAAAAACCATACGACATACTTTAACATCCCTAAAAACAAAATTCATTTTCTTTTAAGTGATATACCATTCGGTGGCAGAAAACATTTATTACAAATGTTGCTTTCTTCCCTATTGGTGATATTCCTTCGTTAGAAAACTAAACCAATAATGTTTTGGTTTATTTGTTCGTATATGACAAGTAACCAAAGTGATATACTATTGTTTTGGTTTTCTTTCCTTCTCTACATATTTATTTATATTCAATCGATTAATATTTTATATTAGTTCGATTAAGATTAAAATAAATAATATCAAACACTTGTTGTTTGATACTCGTGAAGCAATGACTAGCATCGTGACGTGCTTGTTTGACGTGTTGTGTGAGCAACCGTAGAGGTGGTATCTTAACTACTTTGTTTCATTAACATTTGCTGTTGACTTCAAGGGTTAGTTTTCTATTTACCTTTTGTTTATTTATTACGTGTTAATCATATGTACCAAACATGATCCATATCCGCTGTGTACTCGTGGTTGTTAATGATTAACAGTTTAATTAAATCCCAACAGTGGGTTCCTCCTCCGTAAAAATAAGATTAGTATCAAGTGAGCCGATGGCACACATATCAGATATTAAACTGATAAGAACAGATACTACACTTGATCTTAGCCAAAAGGCCGAGAAAGGTATGCTTATTCTCATCTTGGTCTGTTGTTTTTATAAGCCAGCAATCTTCATAGTATCACTCTTGTAGGCAATATGGGACAAACACAAATTTGGCTTGCCTATCACCCAAACCAGCAATATCATCTCAAAATCAACTAAACTTCGACCATTAACCAACTCTAGAACAACAACTGTCTCCGCCTCGTAGTCAACATAACAAGTCACATTATCCAAGGCTCGAGATTTCAATTTGTGGTGATATGCATCTCAAGGTCCTTCGTGTGAAGGTATCTAAAATTAAGAGATTTGTCACCTGCATATTCAAGTGTGGTGTAACATATGTTCCTTGACCTATTGAGTATGGTCATGCTTTCTCATTTGGATTACATTCTCTTTCAGTTAGTTTTGTAACTCGTTCCACATATCGACAATGATTATAGGGGAAGGCACAGGTTGGATCCTCCAATGATTCGTAACTATGCGATATCACCAATGGCAATTTTTGTACTTATGTTATCAGCTATGGTATCCATTGTGATACATCGAAACTACTAAAGCAAACCGTTTTAGAGCAACTTTAAACTACTCAGATGCCTCTACTTAATCAAGATGATCGATCACCAAAGACCATTAGTAACTCATCCAACAAGTCTCAAACTAATTGATCACCAAATTTCCACGAGTAAGAGAAAACACCTAGTTTACACTTTTTGATTAGTTGCCTATTATTGAAAATCGTTGCTACTTGAATTGAAGATTACCACATATATTATTGCTACTTAAACTTTCCTACATAATTTACGTCTTCCCAGAAACAGTAAGAAGAATAATAGCAACAACATAACTAATATAACTGCTTCCATAATATCTACAACGATATTAGTGTACGGTTTTGACAGTGTTTGGATTAAAAGTGATTG
Organism: Tanacetum coccineum; assembly: GCA_026074375.1. Classification (NCBI taxonomy): domain Eukaryota; kingdom Viridiplantae; phylum Streptophyta; class Magnoliopsida; order Asterales; family Asteraceae; genus Tanacetum; species Tanacetum coccineum. Next base: position 13,224 of record BQNB010168641.1, read on the forward strand.
AAACCCAAGAAATTGTTCATCTTCCATAGTTTCATTCCCACATGAAGGGATGTGTTTAGAACTTCATACACGTCTCCATCTCACCGTATAATCTAATCCGTACCAGTAGTTGTAATCTACATTTCCTATCGCATGTAAATGATAGTGACGCATACACTTTGTGTAAACAATGATTTGGGAATGAAAATATAGTCGATTGCTTGGACTGTTTAAGACAATGTCTTAGACCTAAAAAATTTAAAGCCAAAAACGACACATAGAACTATACAACATAGTGTCAATCCAACATAAGATAATTACCTTTGCCTCATTTATTCTTGTTAAAGTGGTATAACTGGATGTAGAATAGTGAATTACAAAATTACTTTTTATATGTTAGCATTTGAATATACCAAATAACGTTATTAGGTAAACGTTTGTACATGTGAACAAAGAAGTCTGGAAAAAACAGCCTTTTTACTCTTTACCAGAAAATTCACTGTTACACAGACGGTAATTCAAAGCTTACGAAGCTGTATATGAAAGTTGTACTACAAATTGGAGGAGTGCGCCAGGCCTTGGCTATAGTGTAAGACCAAGGCGACGTATGAAGAACCCCAGCAGCAAGCTACTGTGATGGATTCTTCCCCCACAAAAAATTAGAT
>BQNB010168642.1:0-13867 GCA_026074375.1 Tanacetum coccineum
TTCGATACCTAATAACTTTAAACATAAGACCCAACACATAAACCCATATAAAAAAAACCAAACTATTAAACATGAGCCCCAAAAAAAATTCAGAAAAAAAAATGAAAAAAATAAACTAAAATTTTAACGCCCCGTAATAACGCACGGGCCATAAACTCATATAAGGAAAAAAAAACTATTAAACATGATACTAAAAAAAACAAACCCGCACTATTAAACATGAGACCGAAAAAATAAACGCGCACAAAATACAAAAAGAAAAAAATGCCCTGCAGTAACGCGCGATTATGATTTAAAACACACGTAATCCCATAAAATTATATTTAAAAAAACCCGTATAGGTAAAAAAAAAAAGAAACCTTTAAACATGAGGCCCACCACACGAGGCCCAACACATAAGTCCATATAAGAAAAAAAAGAAACTATTAAACATGAGACCGAAAAAATAGGAAGAATTTACATATATATCCCTATTTTGCAAAGAAATTACATATATATCCAAACAAACTTAAAAATTACATATATGTCCATCTTTTGCATCTTTAGCATCAACATTACATATATAGATCCCTCTTTATTTTAAAAATTCGTGAAAAATTTTAGAAAAATACTACAAGATCGTGTATGTTAAAGTGCATAAAAAAGTTGTGTGAAGAAGTTTTTCTAAAAGTGGATAGTTTTGCCAAACAAATTGATAAAAAAAATGTTTGTGCATTAAAATCATTTTTTTTTTTTGCATAAAAATTCGTTTATTACCATAACTTTTTGTTTAATTTTTTTCATCGAAATATGTATTGTGTCATCATAGTATATAACAAGTATAAAATTTTGTGAATCAAGTAAAATTTTTTGTAAATGAAGTGTTTCTAAAATTGTGAGTTCTTATATTATTATAAATCACACAAAAACGGAAATTATGATGTACAAAAAAATTTATTATGCCAAAAAATTATTAAACTGTTATCGCATGACGGCAATAAAAATTTGATGTAACAAGTTAAAGAAGTTGGGTACAAAAAACGATTTTTTGATGCATAAACAAATATATAATTTCAATACATTTTTATTCATTAATAATTTTTCGACAAAACTTAATCCACTTAAGGGATTCCCCCGAAAAAATTAAGCCGCACAAAATAAAAGATAAAAATAAAATAAAATAAAAAATAATAATAATGTCTCGCAACAACGCGCAAAAAATTAACGTTCGCAGCAACGCGCAGGTAATCTTGCTTGTATATATCATTAGAGATGTCTAAAACACTGTTCATCGATGAATAGTGTTCGGATGCACTGTTCATTGATGAACGGTGTTTTGGACATCGGCCCGGCCCGGTGGTTACTATTCATCAGCCCAAAATAATAATAATAAACAAATTTTATAAAACCCCCCCCCCCCCCCCCCCCTCCTAAAAAAAAAAAAAAAAATTAAGAAAAACAAAAAAATTTAACGGAAACGGAACCTCTTCAATTTTTTTTTTTTAACTAATTTTACGAACTCTTTTTTTTTTATCCGCCCCCGTTTTGGCCAAAAAAAAAAAACAAAAAATACTTTTGCCATTTAAAAGTGTTCCAATACTTTGGCTTTGTTGGCCCCGGTGGTTTAACAGTCCCCAAAAATCCGGCCAAAAACAAAAAAAAAAAAAAAACATTTATAACCCCCCTTCCCCCCCTACACACCCCCCCAACCCCCCCCCCCCCCCCCTCCCCTTCCCTCCCCCCACCCCCGGCCCGCCCCAAAAATTAAAAAGAAAAAAAAATTTTACGAAAATTTTTGACTCCTCATTTTTTTTTTTTTTTTTACTATTTTTTTTTACGATTTATCCTTTATCCCCACCGCATGAGAAAAAAAAAAATTAAAATTTTTTTTTGCCTTTTGAAAATTTGTAAAAAAAGAAAAATACAAATTCTTTTTTTACAAACAATTTTGAAGAAGTAAAAAACACAATAGTTTTTTTTGACTGATATCTCTGTTCGTATATGAAACAGTGGGTTTTGGGCCAAATGTTTTTTTTTTTTTTTTTTGTCCCTTTTTGAGCTCTTCCCAAATTTTTTTGGGCCCCCGCTCCCATTTTTTTTTTTTTTCTCTTTTTTTTTTTTTTACACTTTGGACAAGAAATTAATATAGCAAAACGAACCTGCAACGAGTTGTAATAATGCCGAAACATAACAAGTTAGGCAATATTAAAAAAAAAACTTGTTTCCCCGAATTAACAAACTTTTTTAAAGCCACCCCGTTACAACCGCACAAAGGCCACATTCCTACTCAATATTTCCCCCCCCGTACAAAAAATAATTTTTTACGGAAAAAAAGCCTCATTACCCCCCAAAAAAAAAATTACTTTTTTAAACATGAAGGGCTTTTTAAAAACAAATAAGCTCATAAATTGAAAAAAAAAAACCAAAATTAATTTAAAAAAAACAATAGGAAACGAAAAAAAAATAAATTGCGCTCCAAAGTGAAAAAATGGGAAAAAAAAAATTTTAACGCAACAAAAGAAAAACCGAAAAAAATAAATCTTGCCCACAAAAAAAAGACATTTTTAAATGCCGCGGCAAACAAATAAGCACAGAAAAAAAAATTAAACGCTCCCCCAGCATCAACGCCGCAATAATTCCCCTAACAAAAAATAAAAATTTCGGAAAAAAAAAAAACCCAATGACCAAAAAAAAAAAAAACAAACCCTTTAAAAAATATTGAGAAAAAAAAAACAAACTTAATTTAAAACACGGGACCGAAAAAAATCTAAAATTTTCCCCGCGTCAAAGGGAAGAAAAAAAAAAGGAAAAAAAATTTTAACGCTAACAAACACCGAAAAAAAAATTAAACCCACAAAAAAAGAAAAACCATTAAAATGGTTCCCACCAACAAACGGGCCGAAAAAAAATTAACCCTCCCCCCCCAGCAACGCGCGAGTAAAAATTCAAAATGCTTTTTTGTTTTGAATGTAAAAAAATTTGGCCACCTTTAAAACACACTACTGGGAATTTTTTTTAAAAGTTAGTCCCCAAATTTTTGAACTTTTTTGATTAAGAGAATCCACCCTAACTAAATAAATAAATACAAAACATTTTTGAACCAAAAAAAAGCGAAACCAATTCCCAAACTGAAAACCCTAAACCCATACACCTTGTGTAAAGTAACTACCTAAGGCCAGGGCCGTCCCGTGGATTTTGGGGGCCCTGTGCAACGATAACTAATTGGCCTTCAACGGGGATTTTCTTAACATTCGATGTAGTATGCATTAGATATGCATGCTTATAAAGGTGATATATTCGATTTATATATCTAGAAAAGACCTCCATGAAAATTCCAAAACACATTATAAGTAGAAAAACATCGTCGAATTTGTGGATTTGTAGCACCAATATTACTGGATGACTTTTGAAACTTCTTTTATACAAAATTAAACCATTTATCATGGTCAAAAGGTGTGTGTTATAACATTAGGAATTGTACTTTTATAGAAGTTTTTGTGATCTGTTCTAAAAAAGAAAACTATAAGCCAGGGGTAAAAATGCATAATTTTAAACTGTCAGGGGTTGAACATTGTATATGAGCAAACATGAGTCTTCTTTTCCTTTGTTTCACGCTCTGTTAAGGCTGTTAACATGTTTCACCATTTTTGTAGTAATTTAACTCATAACTAGACGCATTGGTTAACTAATACTCGGTTAGGAGAATCTCAGAAAGCCTTTTTTGCATTTTTAGTTCACTTTAATCATGAGCTTTACGTATAAGCAAATTAAACAGCCACATAGAGCGGAAAAATTTTTGGTGGGCTTAAAGAAAATTGAGGCCCTGATGCGGATTTCGAGCACCTTGCGTGCTCAATCCGGCCCTGCTTAAGTGCTCGGAGTCGTGTTCGGAAAACGAGATATTGTAGTATCGTTACGCGAGAATAAAGTAGTATTAAGATTTATAAACTAAGGATGAAATAAGAATATAAGATGTTGGAAGTTTAGTTTAATTGTGAATTTGGTTGTGTTGTGTATAATTGGTTTAGAGAATACTGGGATGATACATCACAGTAATAACATCATTATATACTGATCGTGACTCTGATGGTGGTAACTAGCTTTATGTCATTAATGAGTTTAGTGAGTTTACTTTTAGTGAGTGTGACTATGAACTGAATGTTTATCATCGGGGCAGATGAGTTCAGTTATAAATCTTTGAGTAGTGAAGCGTGTGAGGATCACTATACTCAGGAGTAAGCTCTATGGGAGGATATGTATTAGAAACTGTACACCCTTTACTTACGAGTACGAGTGGATGGAGTTAGTTTGATATCAAGAATTTAAGAACGTAGAACGTAAGATCATTAGACATTTATGTTTGTGTTGACAACAGTCAATAAAACTCGATGGATCTTAAATATATTTTAGTGATTAAGTGTTACTACCCTGTACGGTTTTTTGTCACACAACCATCAAACAAGTCACGCCTAGATGCTAGTCTTTACTTCAGTAAGTCTCAAGTCACCAAGTGTTAAAACTATTTGTCTCAGTTGAACGAAAACAGAACAACTCAGTTTTGTAGTTTGATCCGAAAAGTCTTAAAAACCGCTAGTTAGGGTTTTGATCGAATTTGTATAAGGGAACTAAGAAAACGACAACCTAAGAGGGTTTTGTTAGTGTTGAACTAAGGAGAAACCAGGAAACCGAAACCCTGGAATGTTTGTTTGTTGTCTCGAAAAGGGAGAAAAGAAAACCGAAAACCCTAGTTGGATTTTAATCAAAAATCGCCAAGTAAGGAAAAACATAGGAAACAAATAAACCCTAGAGATGGGAAAATTTCCGGTCGAGTATTAGGGCGAGGAAAAAGCCCGGTTTAAGTAGTGATTTGTGTTGTGAATGAATGGAAATTTATGAGGCTAGGGTTGGGTGTGTGTTGATATGTATGGCACCAATCTAGTTCTAGATAAACTATACTACCACAAATCTTTTCCTTTGATCGACAACACTCAGATTCTCCTTATCTTCTTAAAATGATCCCACAAAACCCTTCTAGAAACCACCTTAAGGGTCCGCGCTAACATTGGTACTCCCATACGGTTCAGGTTTTGTCACATTTTTGCATTCGGTGATATATTTAAATACTCTTGTAGGTTAGTTATAAAATTCATTACGGTTACTAAGGCATTATTTAAAAATCATTTCGTATTGAAGCATATTAAACTTCATAATAAATAATCTATATTAAATGTTTAATAAATGTACTCTTCATGTCTTAACGTGTGTGCCCCCAATAGGCTCACGTATTTCTTAGTTGTATAACATGTGTATCCGACTACCATATTCCAACAGCTCCCACTTGGGCAGTTGGTCTAGTAGTCTATTACAAGTTTATACCAAACACTGGGAAACGTCTGGGCAACACTCGAATTGTCGTGTAAACGCGAAAATATTGAGTTGTTATTTTCGAAGAGAAAAACTTTAGCAGCACCCCAATGGTTATGTATTTCGCTTGACTTTCTTCATCCCTTTGTTGACAGATACCGTTAAACATGGATATGGCTCCTAACATTCTTACAGTTTAACTATTCCAGTTTTCGTTCTAGAAGTTCAATTTAGATATGTACCAAACGTAATTAAGAATCGATCTTGAATTACGCCCTTTGGGTACGGCCATGAAGAAATTATCTGATAAATTCTGGAGAGGGCCCAATGGTATCTTTCTGATATCAAGTGGAGGAACAACTTCTTTTGTGGACTAATAGTGTTGTGGATGCTGCTTTCGACTATCCACCTTTAAGAATTGCCTCTATAACTACCTTTTTCAGGATAGCATTTGACTTATAATTAAAAAGTGATATCCACGCATACAGTTGTTATTTGTATCTCAAGTCTAAGGATGACTTATTAAACCATTTTCGATAACTTACTTATGACAAGGATCCAAAAGTAAATATTCTAAGGTTGAGGTATAAAATATGCATCCCTTGTGAATAACATATAAGTTTGGCGGGAACAATCCATATATTCACAGATATAACCAACACTCACATTTGCCTTAATGTAACAATACTCCCATATTGTTAACCGACAATGGACATATTTAGAATGGTAAAACATTCAAGGATTAAACATGCGAATATAAAATAACTAATATTATATAAATGAAAACAAACACCAAGTATCTTTATTCATCAGAAAATAAAAATTGTCTTACAATCTCAATTATTCAAATACCAATAAAACACATATTTACATGAGACTACTAGCTGAAAACATTCCTATATTCTTAGTATGTTCTGAATGCTTAGGGAAAGGTAACGCCTTAGTAAACGGATCAGTTAAGTTGTCATTTGTGTGAACTTTTTCTAACTTTATATCTCCTAATTCTATAACTTCACAAAGGTAGTGAACTTTGGCATGATAATGTCTAGCACCTTTAGTGATTCCTGATTCATTAGCTATGGTAATGGCTTCGGTATTGTCACACTACATCTTTATGGATTCTTCAATCATGGGAACAACGCCAAGCCTAAAAATGAATTTCCTAACCCAAACCGCCTCTTTAGAAGCGTCCGAAGCCACTATATACTCAGCTCCTAAAGATGAAGTTGCGAAGACGCTCTGCTTTGTACTCTTCCAGTCAACAGCACCTCCATTTAAAACAAAGACATATCCCGTCTAAGACTTGAGGTCATCAACGTTTGTTAGATATCCAGCATCAGTGTATCAAGAAACCCCGAGCTCTCGTTTTATATCACCTTCATAAACATGAAACATATCTTTAGTATTGCGGAGATACTATATAATATTCTTAACAGCAGTCCAATGTATATCTCCTGGATTATGTTAAAAATGGCTTGTTATGTTCTGAGCGAACGCAACATCAGGGCGAGTGTACCTCACAGCATACATAATAGATCCCACAGCCGAGGCATATGGAATATTATGCATGCGCTTTAACTCAGGAGGTGTTGAAGCACCTTGTGATTTACACAATTTTAGCTTTTCTTGCATGAGGATACTTCCACGCTTGGAATTCTCCATGAAAAATCTTTTCATGATTTTCTCAATGTAAGCACTTTGACACAAACCAATTAACCGCCTTGATCTATCTCTGTAGATCTTGATTCCAAGGATATATGCAGCTTCCCCTAGATCTTTCATAGCAAAACACCTTCCAAGGTAGGATTTTACATCTTGTAACATTAGAATGTGATTTCCCATGATTAATATGTCATCGACATATAAGATTAGGAAAGTGACATTACTCCTACTCCCACAGATCTTCATATATACACATGAGCTCATCACGAACTTTTTGAGTGAAACCAAATTTTTCTATTCAATCAGCAAATCGATTAACTCCCACTCCTTGATTCTGCTTAAAGCCCATGAATGTTTGAGCTTGCATACTCGGTTTGGATATTTTGGATTGACAAAACCTTCAGGTTGCACCATATAGACTTCTTCTGAGAGATGTCCATTGAGGAAGGCAGTTTTGACATCCATTTGCCAAATCTCATAGTCATAAAACGCAGCTATGGCTATAAGAATCCTAATAGCTCTAATGTCTGCAACAGGAGAGAAGTTTTCTTCATAATCAACCCTGTAGGTTTGAGTGAAGCCCTTCGCTACAAGATGAGCTTTATAGGTGTGTACAGCGCCATCCATGTCAGTCTTCTATTTAAAGAGCCATTTGTTGCCAATGGTTTTTCTATCAGGAGGATGATCAACTAAGTCCCAAACTTCGTTATCTTTCATCGATTGCATTTCCACATTCATAGATTCTAGCCATTTATTAGATTTAGGATCCAACAATGCAGCTTTGTAGTTAGCAAGTTCATTAAGATCCCCCAACTCATGCTCCTCGGCATCGATGTATAAGCACATTCGATCTAAGGCATGTCGTGTCCTTGTGGACCTACGAATGGGATTGTTATCATTGATAAGTGTAGAATACACATGTCTGTTTGTACCTAAAATAACCCAATTAAACCCAAAACAATATATTCATAAAGATGTGATTTCTCCTTCTTGAATTATTTCAAGATGTTTCTAGCCTCCCACTTTTTCTAAGTTATAAGGCTATCTCAAATATTTCCAGCATTTTGATGACAACAAATACCTTGTTCTCAGGGTAGGTAATAAAGAAAGAATAACACCATTGTTTTCTTTGGGTATCCTACAAAGATACACTTAATAGATATGTTCTAATTTGTCAGGCATGGTAAGTAACCACTGCTTTCACGATGTGCCTCACAACCCCAGACATTTAAGTAAAACAGCTTACGCTTAACAAGTGCCTCACAACCCCAGACATTTAAGTAAGACACTCAGGCTTGCCCATGCCATACTTCAGTATGGAGTGTCTTTCTTCAACCTTCTTAGTTTGGAACCCATGTTGAGAATGCGTGCAGTGCGCAAGACTCAAGGGCATAATCCCAAGCAAGGACTTTGGACAGAGTTGTTTGACCATCATGAGCAAACACCATGTCCATCTCGGGGTTTTACATTTTTCTTTTCAGACACACCATCTATGTTGTGGCGGTATGTGCAGGAGTGAGCGATGGCAATAACTCCATGCTCCTTAAGAATGATTCACAAAACACTGACTCATAAAATTCGCCTCCAAACAGATCAGACGTAGCGATTTAAACGGCTTCTCCCGATTTAGGTTTTCTAACGTCCTTCTGAAACACTTGAAGGTTTCAAACGATCGACACCCCCAGACGGGGCCTGAACGAATACGTGTCCGAGGCGTGTCTCTATTTAGCATCTCAAATACACAAAGCATAAAAAGAGCGACCGACTAAGGGACGTTTTAAAAAATAAACACCGTTGCAAAGTTTTTTAAAATAATAATAAAAGTTTACATCGATTAAATCTAAAAGATTCAAAGTTAAAATGCAGATATTAAATAAGTTCCAAATCAGACGGTGAATTAAAGACATACGATAAATATCTGAGTAAACCGGTACAATGCAATTAACTTCACATAATTCAAGCAATAGCATCCATGATGAAGCACCTGAGAAAAACACATTGCTTAAAAACGCCAACATACAAGTTTGAGTTAAATCATAGGTTTAGTTCAACGTTTTATAGTGGGACCACAAGAAATCAAAACGGTATGCTACAGTTATAACAAGATACAACTTCACTAAAATTGTATTACTTCACCCATTTGCACTAAGCTCATACACATGTGAAGCTAATTACACGAACAAACATAGCAGGTACATTGCGAAAACGAGTTGGTTCTCCCATCGGTGTCCGACCAAAGACAACCTACCAGTACGACATGGACATATATCCGTTTATTCGTGCGCCCCATGGGTACTGACGTCTACTCACCCAATAGGGATAAGAATTAGTCCCCAATATATCTAGTAATTCATTTGAGCGCTCCTCGACCGAGGTCCCTCCATCAAGAGGATTGTACAGTTCACAAGAATACAGTTTCAGAGCAGATATGGTCTAAAATCTACTTAGCAACACGTAACAATGGGAAATCTCACGTAAAAAACTTGTGTCCAGTTTTTAAAAACAACAATGTTCCTCACCCCAAGTTTATAACACATTTAGTCAAACGAGTAAAAGAAGTGAGGCTAGAACTCACCCTTGAGGAGATAAGGTAAAGAGTACACTTAAAAGTAGGTCGACTCGAACGAAGAGCGACAGCTACTCGACGTATGGACCTAAGAAGAAATACGGTTCTAGTTTCTAGTCCTCAGAACACGTTTATCGATAGTGTTAGATGCATGGAACGTCTATTATTTATTTTTGTATGTCTTATTTGGGTATTACTACAAATACATTTAGTGATCGATTTTTCTAAAATAGCCTTCAGGTGTAAGCGTAAGTACGCTAAATTAAGATTGAACTACATTAAATTCATAATAAATGTAATATTATAATAAACCAATTGTATCGTATAAAAAATCTTGATTATTGTATAATTTACGTACCCCACATCGTTAAGTAATTTACATCAAAACATTTACATTATATATCGCGTTTATCTAACATAATTTCTAAGTATAAAATATTTTTAAAAAATTCAGACATACTCGTTCGTGTTTTACTCACTGTTTCCAAAGGTCGTGACTTTATCAAAAAACCAATATCAAACCACTAGTTTACATTTTACAACTCAACACATTTGCTTTCATTAAAATAAGTCCAACGATCACAACACCCTTATTGGGCTTTTAGCAATAAGCCCTCTTTGAATAATAATGTCAGAATTTAATAAGTCGATAAACTAAGAAGATAACAAATATTTCTAGTCATCGATAACACTACAAGCTCATAATAAGCCAAACAAATAAAGTCGTAACGCCATACGCTTATGTCTAAAAAAGCTGGGGCGGGGGTTGATTGTTATGGGTGACGTGGGCCCTTTTAGGGCTTCCATTAAGCACTTATTTGACTGTATTGGTTAAATCAAATAAAGCTTAATGTTTTACCCTTCTAAAATAAGCTAGAGATAAGCATATAAATATTAGAGTATCAAGAAATAAGCTTGAGAAATATTTTTTTAAATGTTTCAATACCACACGTTCCATATATGTTATTGAACAAGTTCCAAAATAATCAAACTACTCATCCAAATAACCATTACATAAGCGAAATAAAAAAAACGCTCAATAGTACAAAATAATATTACATGAAAAATAACCACGATCCACAAACTATGATTTCCTTGTATTCTTTTTAATAACATTTCGAACCACTCTGTGAATACCCTTTAGGTTATGGTATTTTCAAATTCATTCTTTTTACAAATAATTGTACAACACACATTATGCATCAAGAAGAGTAGAAAAGTACAAGTTAATTTGAGATTTGAAGACTTACAAAGAAAAATGATGTTCTTACATGAAGAACATTTAGAGAATGAACAAAGATCAAAACAACCCAAACGTTGATTGTTTTATACCCGATATGATCTTAAATGACCAAACCTTTTAACTTTCTTCAAATGTAAATGATCAAAGAATGTAAAATGACAAACGGCGGTTTTAAATGTTTTTGTAATGTGTACCGTGTGTTTTTAGAGACGAGAGCACAAGACATACAGTTTTATTAACTGTGTGGATGTAGAATAGTATGAACATGAGTGTGATGTGCGAGAAGGCAGAGTTCTAACACCAAATTTTGACACACAAAGTGTGTGTGTTGTTACTAGGCCGACGGCAATGGGTGGACGATAAGCCAGAGGAGGGGACCAAAACACATACACATCAACACCAACAATACATACCTAGTACTAGTACTTGATCCCAAATAGTTTGGAATGATAGTCTCATGATTCTGATTTAAAATTGGCATCCTAAAGCATGTATGCCCATGTGTGTGATCGGTTGTGAGCAGGCCCAAATGAGGGGGGGGGACCAATGGCTTCCAAACCTTTCTAGGAACACTTGCTCAATTGAATTAAATTTCCACAAGCCTTTGCTTGGAAATCACATACAGTTAGATTTAAACGCAACATCTTACAAATAACGAAACGAGTACGGCATCACAAAAAAATTACAAATTTTAAATAATGCTATTAAACATAAAAACCGGCGGCTATTGCCAAAATACTACAACGTTTGGTGTCCCGGTTTGCTCCCGGTGATGATTCTCAGATAATAACGAAACAACTTCTCGGCTAAACGGTAAAGCTAAACGAAACTTTTAAAAATTCAAATTTCTAAACAGAAACGGCTATTTTATTAAACGGAAATTCTCGGGTTGTCATACAAACACTTCATGTTTATGTTTCAGCAAGTAAACATAACCATAACGACTAAAGTCGTTAGTGAAAGTGACGAAGTAGCTAGCTCCTTTTCTTGACATAGTTCTAAATGGGCAACTTCTCAATACGCTTCTTGCTAATTTTTCTAAGACAACAGTGCCACAAGAGAGTAGAGTTCAAGTTTAACTTGGCTCTTTTATTGCTAACATCATACATAGAACTATCATTTGTATTAGAATTAGACAAATCAATTTCATAAATACCATCTCTTGGGACGGCACAAAAATAAACCATATTAGTCCTAGAAACTGAAATTGTATTATTCTCAAAACGGTTAATAGAACCATCATCATACAAACGGGAAACTGAAATAATTCCTCTTGTGATACAAGGAGTATAATGACAATTGTGTAAAATAACAACTAATCCACTAGGGAGACACAAATGAAAAGATCTAATAGCTTCAACAGCTGCATAATGACCATTGCCCACGTACAGGTTCAAAGCTTATGGCTTCAGCTTCCTACTTCCCTTGAGACTATGAGTAGTATTACAGATGTGAGTACCACAACCCGTGTCATAAACCTACGTTTTACTAGGAAAAGTATATAGCTTTATGCTGAAGATATCTAAAGTGCTAGCTCCTTGAGATAGCTTCTTGTTCTTCAGCAACTCAGCGAGATATTAGAGACAGCTCCGTTTCTAATGACCTACATCACCGCATTGGTGGCAGATCGCGTCCTTCGCAGGATTGTCCTTCTTTGGTGGAGGAGTAATCTTAGGCTTATGAGCATAAACAAGCTTACTCTTTCCTTTCCTGTAGAATAATCTTACCACATATGATGATGGATTCGTGTAGAGTTTAGAAAGAGAAATAGGTGGTTGGATGAACACTTTAAAGTGAGAGAAACAAAAAAAATAATATTAGCTTATGTGTGTGAAAAATGAACAACCACCACCCTCTCCATGTGCGGAGAGGGTATTTATACAAACCATTGTGACTGGCCATGGGCCTCTTAAGGGCCTTAAGCCCACTTAGCTTTCTAACTTAACCATTTGATAAATCTATGAGCTACGACTATCTATATTGGAAGTGACCGATACTTTACGTGTTTCTAACAATCTTTCCCTAAGGGAGGTCACTCTAATTTACAAAAACTTATAACCTAGCATACTATGCTTTGACTTTAGTCATTAACTCGTAGTCTTTAACTTCAATCTTTAACTTGTGAATTGATGTAGCTGTCTTTGGCTTTAGGCTTTGACTTGTATCTTTGACTTTATATGAATGTGATCTTGAACCTCTTGAGATCATTAACCAAGCATAATATCTTTTTGCCATCTTGTAATCTTTGCCTTCTTGTGCACTTGTGACCTTTGGACCGACATGCTCATACCTTTCTTTGTCTTGAAAACTTGTAAAATTCATTTTTCTTGAAATTCTTTAACTTTAATACTTCGCCATTTCAAGGAAGACGTGCGGTATCAGAATAGCAAAAGTCTTGAAACATGTACTTTAGCTTTCATGGTATCTTTACATATGTCGGTCGGGTATGAGCATGCGATTATGAATCTTGAATCATCAGGAATCTGCAGCAGCAACCATCATCGGCATCAACAGGTACGGACGAAAGTGTCTTTGTTACTTTGTTGAATCGGTTATAAATAACCAACAGTTCCCCGTTTTAAAGTATAAATACTGCCTGTGATCAGGTAGAATTCAACAGAATCTCCTTGACAGGGTTTCGCAGCTGCACTAGCCGTTCTCAATATCGGAGCGTCTCAAAGCAAACAACACGATATGAGTGAATCGGAAGTTCCTTTCTTCACGATTGAAATAGAAAATCAATTTGAAAATCAATCAACGAGTCACTTGCTAAAATGGTTTTGTGACTAATCGAAAGTGTTATTCATTTCAAAATTCTTTTATCAACCATCGATTGAGCAAAACATTGATTTGAAAAATTCAATCGACATGTCACATATTAAAATGGTTTTTGTGACACACCGAGAGTTTTAAGCAATTAAAAAATTCAACTATCGTCAATTCATAACCTGGAACAAATTTGATTCTTATAGAATCTGTTAGGAAAATATTGTAAACAGACTTAATACTGTTAGTATTAAAGTTAAGTCTGTTAGTTCAAGTTAGTACTGATA
>BQNB010168643.1:0-13867 GCA_026074375.1 Tanacetum coccineum
AACTTTAAGTCTTTCAAATTCATGAATTTCTTATTGCATTGCATCGATTCATGACGGTTCGGTCATTGCTTGTTTGAAGTTCTTTGGTTCTACTAAAGTTAGGAAGGTATCAAAATAACACCACATGGCATTAGTTTTGAGTTGCTTTCTCGTAGATACAGAGCGAGAAGGATCTCCGATCACGTTTGCTATTGGATGAAGTTTAGTCCATCTACCAAGGTGTTCAAATGAAGTGTAGATTTTTCTCACATTAGATGATGATCTTTGAGAAGTCGAGTCTTCATGAGGAGATTCATTAAGTGGATCATCATGAAAAGTTGGTGTTTTTGGTAATTCTTCAAAACCTTAAGAAATTATTAGAGAATGTTCTTGTTCTTGTGATGAGGGAATACTTGTTGATGGAGCATCCTGGTCAATGGTAGTTGACACAGGAGAATCAGCTAATACTTCAGCTCTTGGAGCAGCAGCTTCTTGAACTGGAGAAACAGTAATTGTTGGAGGATTAAAGTATTCATTGAACATTGGTTGAAATAGCCTATCCCAATCATCTCTTATTGGTGGTATGCAAGGTTGTTGAGAAACATGGTTTGAACCGAGTCCTGAACTGGATATAGCAGGAGTCATAGAATGAAGCCTGGGTCCTGAACTAAATTGTTCAGAAGCCATAGTTGTTAGCTCATTGAACGTCACATGAATTGTTTTAGTAATTATCCGGGTCCTTCTGTTATAGATTCAGAACGCTTTCTTTGCAGGCGCGTAACCAACAAAAATCCCAATGTCTACTTTTGCATTCAAATTTAACTCAGATCCTCAGGTCATTTGGTAGGAATAAACAAAGTGAACCAAAGACATAAAGGAATGATGAGTCCGGTTTCTTATCTTGCATAAGCTCATATGGAGTGTTGTTGTATCGGAGGCGTATCAAAGAACGGTTTTATGTATACAGATGTAATTGGAAAGCTTCGCCCAGAAAATAAATATAGCTTTAGAAAATATCAGCATTGTACGAGTAGCTTCTACAAGAGTTCGATTTCGCCTTTCGACAACACCGTTCTGTTGAGGAGTGCGGGCTATAGAAGTTTGATGCGAGATGCCAACATTTTCATAAAATTCACGAAGTGTCTGGTTGACAAATTCGGTTTCATTATCTGTTCGAATATTCCGTAATGTGGCATTCAAACAAACTGTTGTTCCCAAACTTGGATCTTATGCCTTAGGTTATAAGGTTATTGTTATCTTGGATAAACACAAGGTAACAATGAAAGAAACTTTGTTAATGAGTTTCACCAAAGGCTATGCGGAATCTAACATTTAGTGATCAAGAAGATAACAATGAAATGAAATGAAAATAGTGAATAACCAAAAAGCTTTAATATTATTAAGAGAATAATACGAGTACTCTGAAGTTACAAGGGTATACAAAAAACCTTAAAGCTATGAGAGTAGTATGTGAAAGATGTGTATATACGATGTCGCTTGCAACTTAACCTAAGGACTCCTTTTATAGTCCAAGGAGTCCTGTACATGATAGTATCTAACCAAATCTTCTAAATATATGGGATATACACAAAAATACATTCTAAACATAACAATACGCGTCTTTGACTCTGAGTAATCCTTATCTTCAATCAGCAATGGAAAGTCTTCAAGCAGTGGAAACCTGCAATGGGTAGAGATACACTAAACAGTGGGAAAAAATCTCTAGCAAGTTGGGAACCAATAACTAGTTAGTGGGGAATGCCTTAGCATTTTATTCCCAATAATCCTCCCCTAAACTTGATACTTCATCTTTATGTCAATTCGTAGAATAAAATGAATTAATGGAGAGGAGCTTCAAATACCTCTTCCTTCCGGTTCCTCCTGTGAGGGGGGAAGGGGTCTTGATCCTGTATCCTCTAATTAACTTGATCATCTGAATTAAGTTATCATCAAACTCCACTTCTTACACTTCTGATCAAGCATCTTCTGAAGTGAGTCCATTGGAAGTGGATACTCAACATCATCCAAGCAGTAGATAATTCATACCTTCCATTATCAGCCAGTGTACTCCTAGTACTAGCAGTACTAACTAACTAACACTAACAGTACTAACTCAGGAAAACATAATTCCTAACAATCCTCCCCTAAACATGATGTTCACATGTTAACCTTTATGTGTTGTTCCCAAACTTAGATCTTATGCCTTAGGTTATAAGGTTATTGTTATCTTGGATAAACACAAAGTAACAATGAGAGAAACTTTGTTAATGAGTTTCACCAAAGGCTATGCGGAATCTAACCTTTAGTGATCAAGAAGATAACAATGAAGTGAAATGAAAATAGTGAATAACCAAAAAGCTTTAATATTATTAAGAGAATAATACGAGTACTATGACAGTACTAGAGTTTACAAAACCTTAAAGCTATGAGAGTAGTATGTGAAAGATGTGTATATATGATGTCACTTGCTACTTAACCTAAGGACTCCTTTTATAGTCCAAGGAGTCCTGTACATGATAGTATCTAACCAAATCTTCTAAATATATGGGATATACATAAAAATACATTCTAAACATAACAATACGCGTCTTTGACTCTGAGTAATCCTTATCTTCAATCAGCAGTGGAAAGTCTTCAAGCAGTGGAAACCTTGGCAGTGGTAGAGATACACTAACAGTGGGAAAAATCTCTAGCAGTGGGAACCATATAACTAGCAGTGGGAATGCCTTAGCATTTTATTCCCAACAATCCTCCCCTAAACTTGATACTTCATCTGTATGTCAAGTTTCCAGAATAAAATGATTATCTGGAGAGGATGCTTCAAACACCTTATTCCTTCTTGATCTGTTCTCTAATTAAGTTGATCATCTGAATTAAGTCATCATCAAACTCACTTACTTCACACTTATGATCAAGCATCTTCTGAAGTGTAGTCTTTGGAAGTGGATACTCAACATCATCAAGCATGTAGATAATCATACCTTCCATTATCAAGCAGTGTACTCTACATGATTTGTACAACCTCCAACTCTTAATAGGTGCTTCAAACTGCCATAAACCATCAGTAGCAACAGGTTCAAACATGACCTTTAAAGGCCAGAATAGACATTTTTCCAGGTCACTCTTTGGTAATTCTTCCTTAAACCTATCTTTGACCAGCTTCCATAGAGTCACCATGTCATCTCTGTCAAATTCCTTAAGCATAGCCTCAAAATAAGGATATGCCTTTGGTGCCTGACCAACTCTAAAAATCTGATAAACCTCCCTTAGCTTGTCTTTGAAGATTTTCCAGTCATATATTGGTGCTTTGACAACTGAAGGAGTAATATCCACTGAGGATTCTTGTCTTACTAACACTACCCATTGTTGAAGATTTATGATCTTATCATGATCATCACTGTCTTTTTCTTTAACATCTTTATTCCCTTCAGACTGTTGTTCTGAGCCTTCAACTATTTTCAATCTCTTAGCTCTTTCCTTTTCTAATAGAGTGCCTGGCCTCTTGAATCTTTCACTTTCTAGCTTGGAATCCATAGGTACAAAATCTTGTATGCTTTCCCAAACTGGAATGAAAGTCTCTTCAATCTGCTCAAATGTCATGCCCTTAAAGTATTTTGTCTTCCATCAAGCATGACTTCTCTAAACTAATGTATACAATTTCCTTCTGTCAGTCTTAGATGCTAACTTACTTTGCTGTGCTTGATATTTCCTAATTTGAGCTAGATCCTTATGATATTTGGCAAGCTCTGTGATTAACTTAATCTTATCCTCCAGAGATAAAACATCTTCAGCTTGTGCATATTCCTTCAAATGTTTAGCAATCACTTCATTGCTTCTGTCAAGTTCATCAATCATCATTTTGAGCTCTCCTTCAGTGTGAACTCTGGCTATCTCAGCATCCCTTACAGCTTGTTTTCTTAGCCTTTGATTTTCTTGAGCAAATTCTTCTTCTAGTTCTCTAGCTAGCTATTCACTCATTTGTTCTTGAACCTTCTATTTAGTTGGTTTTGCAGGTTCAGTCATGATTCCTTTGCCCTTGTCTTCCTTGCTGATAGATGGAATGTTGATAGGAATAGGTGATGAAGATGTCATAACAACCCTTCTTGATGCTCTTGTCCTTCTTGTATATGGTGTTACAGCAGTGGTTGTAGTGATAACAGCAGCAGTGGAATCCTTTTCACTAGCAGTGGCAGCAACAGTGGGAACAAATAAACTAACAGGGGGAACTGGTGGACTAGCAGTGGTAAAAACTTCCTTCAAACCTCCACTAGATAGTATATTAGCAGCTCCCATAGAACACAAAACATTTGCCATTTCCCCTGTGCTCTCACTCCCTTTGTCCGTTCTTTTGTTGCTATCCCTTTCAATGCCAAAATACTCCCCTTGATCCATCATTCCCCCCCTGTTTGGAGCATCCTCTTGAACATCTCCTCTAGTCGTCTGAGCATCCTCTAAAGTCTTGATCCTGGTCTTTAATTGTGAGATTTCCAGATCTTGACTCTGGATTTTTACAGTCATCTGAGAGTGTTGACTTTGCAATTTGGTACAAAAGTCCATTAATTCATTGAGCTTGAGTTGCAAACTGCCCTCATCACCACCAAGAGAAGTAACCCTTAGAGATGATTCATAGGGCATGGCAGAGGTCTTAGGTATATTTTCCTTGTCCTGCCCTGCATCTAAGCTAGTGGTAGTAGGGAAAGCCTCTCCATGACTGTCATCTCTTAGAGGAGATGCAGGCTCATCTGCTCCAGGTGTAAGGGATTTAGACTGAACAATCCGGATATCCCTTTTGGTTAATCTTCTAGGTGTGGGAGTATGTGATGGAGTTGAGATTTGTTGGGTTGTAGGTTCTTGAGAGGATGTAAGAGTTGTTGTCTTATGAGGAATATGTTCTTGAGATTGTGGAAATAAATCTTGAGGGGAGGTTGTGTGATGGGGCTCAGTTGGGTTTACTGGCCCTTCACCCTGAGGAACTAACATAGACTCAAACAAATCAACATTTCTTCCAGAAAAACTTGGGCTATTGACCCTGAGAGTTGTAAAAACTTTGGCAGTTTGAGAGGGGATAGGGTAAGTTTCTGTATGTTTAATCTCCCCAAATTGACTCATTTTAAAAAGTTTTTCAAGAAACCTAGGGTACATTAGAAATTTCTTGCTACCCTTTCTTTTAATATTTGTGATCATACCATCAAAAATCAATTTAGAGAAATTATAAATCCTGTTTGTAGCAAGACACACAATAGCAGTAGCACTGTTACTACTAAATTCATTAAAGGCAGTACTTTTAGGACTTAAACATCGCATGATGGTATGAATAAAAAACTTCTACTGATGGGTAAATTAACCTTTTTGAAACGAAAATATTTGATTTGGTAAAATATTATAACCCATCCGTGAGAGATTTTCAAATAGGTCAGTGTCAGGAAAATCACTAATCCCTTCCTCATCTTTTAGTTTGAGTTTCCTCCTAATAGATGATTCAGAGATAGTCACTTGCTTGCCATTGATTTTAGCAATAATATGTGTTTCTTCATCCACTGTTTCAATCCTAGCAGTGGATGATAAGTGCTTAATTACACATATCTTTTACCTCTAAAAATGAGCTTAAATGACCAAAAACAGACAAAAACTGCCAAATATATGTTTGTTTTGCATTTGTATTGTGCAGGAAGTGGATATCATCAAAAAGACAGAAAACCAAGCCAAAATGACAAAACTGAGCATGGAATGGAAAAGACTGTGCAAAATCAATGCCAAAGTCAGAGTCAATACAGAAGAATCAGCAGTCAAACCGGAGCCGGAACTGAAGAATACTATTGGATGCAATCTTAACCCATCTGATGGGCCGGGAAAGCCCAATAGTATAATTATGAAGACTGTGAAGACCAAATGGGCCCTCAATCAATTTCAACAGCCCATTTGTGTGCAATTGACAAAGACTGTGAAGACTTTGAAGGCCCAATCCTAGCCCAGTTACAGCCAATCTCAGCCATTGTACACACAAAACCCACTTCATAACCTTATTGGGCTTGAAAAAGCCCAATAACCAAACCTGTACCTTATTGGGCCTTAAAAAGCCCAATAACATAAGCCTAAACCTTATTGGGCCCAGACACACTCAATTGGGCCCAATACAAGCCCAAAAGCCCAATTGGGCCCAATACACAAAACCAAGCCCAATAACCTTTTTATAAAACTCAAGGACCAAAAATGTAAATTTTAAAAACCTTGTTTTATAATTAAAAATGAAAAAAATAAAGAAAAGGGCCAAAAATGCCAAGTTTGAAACTTGTTTTATAAAAGAAAAATGTTTTAAACTAAAAGAGGGACTGAAATTGCAATTACCCTAACCTTTTTATTTCTTTTAGTTATAAACCACAGGGACCATACCTGCCACTTTCCAAACTAGTTTATAACTGTTTTTTCGGCTAAATGAAATGAAAAGAGATAGAAAGATGAGGGGCTGTGTTTGCCTCTTCCCCATTCTTTTCGTTTAAATCCTGCAACCCACCCCGTACCTCAACCCCCTACCCGCCAAAACCATACCAGCCTTCCCCACGGTTTCTAGCTCCAAACCACTTCCCTAGTACACTCACAGCTCACCCCTCACCATTTCCCACCTTACCCTGCCCCTATAACCCTTCCCACTTGGAAATCACTCAACCCGACGATCCCCATCAATGGCTGAGAATGCTATAAGGCCAATGAAAGGCTAGGATTGCTTGGGAAGCATCATGAGAATGAAAACGAAGGCTAGGATTACCTTGGGAAAGCTTTGTACTCTCACAGCAAACACAACCCAAGTCCAAGAAAAGGCTGAGAGCCTCTATAAAAGAAGAAAGAGCAAGCCGAAACCCAAAACCCTGTTTTTACTTTCTTAGTTTAAAAATTTACTTAAGTTTGCTTTAAAATTGTTGTATTCAGTCTATTGTAAGTTTTTGTTGTAATACTTTCATTTTTT
Source organism: Tanacetum coccineum (assembly GCA_026074375.1). NCBI lineage: Eukaryota > Viridiplantae > Streptophyta > Magnoliopsida > Asterales > Asteraceae > Tanacetum > Tanacetum coccineum. Next base: position 6,941 of record BQNB010168643.1, read on the forward strand.
TTATAAAAGAAAAGAGTGTTTATGAAATTGCCATTGTCGAAATTTTAAACTCACCTCATTGTTCTTTAATTCTGTCTAATTTATGTGAAGGGTTGCTTAAGTTGTCAAAGGCACTTAATACTACATTTCTCAGCTCTACATTGCATCTAAAAAACAGTTAACAAGTTTTTTTATATATATTAAAAGAAAAGAAACAAAAGAAATGGAAAAGAAGTGAAACTCCAGGGTTTCTTTTTGCCAACATTCAAACTTTTAAACCTGCCAGCCAATAAACGGCTCTCTTCCCCAACCCTTTCCCGCCAACTCCCTTGAACCCCCCACCATCACATGACCAGCTTCACCCTTTTACCCAACCCATCGTTTACCCAGTCCCAACCTAAACCCACAACCCACTAACCTTTAAACATGCCATGCTGGCAATCCCCCCTCCCCCCAAGGTAAATCAATGGCGGATTGAGCATTTAGAAGTAGCACAAAAGAAATCAAGGGCTAGGATGGGTTGCTGAGCTTCAACTCACACAAGAAACACATTTGAAGCCTTGAAGCTTCTATAAATTGGAGAAAGCACAAAGCCGAACCAGACACTAGTTTTAACTTAGCATTTTTTTTACTTAACTTTTAATTATAATTGTAACTTAAGCTTTCAGCTTACTTTTTAGTGTAATATTGTTATTTTCAAGCAAATTAATTCGAGTTTAAAGTCTATCTTAAGTTTCTTAATTTTCAAATTGTCAACTCTTGAATTCGTGTTTAAATTGTGAAGAAAATTGTGTTTTACTTGTTACTTAATAATCACACTAGCATTAATATCATTTACCCTTAATTTACTTTAAATTAACACAAGTAAAAACGGGTTTCACTTATTTAAAGGGGTGTTTGGTTTAAGCTTGAAAACGGGTCATATGGGGTTTTGCATGGGTCACAAGCACTCAGCCATTTTAGGCTGAGTGTGTGGAGTTAATCTAGCCACTTACATCACCACTTGTAGTTCTAAAATAAGTTTTTTGTGCCCTCTTTATAATCTGTCAAATTTGAATAAGCCAATTTGAGCTTAAAGGCTCAAGCTGCATAAGCAGCTTAAGCACATTCTTTGTGTGCTTCTTGTGTTGTTTCTAGCCACATTTACCAAGCACTTTGTTCCTGCCCTCTTTACTTTGACAAATTAAGTCAAAGTGTGGCCTTGCAATTTTTTTGAAAAACCCCAACTTGTAGCCCCAAAATCAGCAGGTTTAATTGCTTTTTAATCCCTCATATTTTGGGATTAAGCTCATTGACCACCACTCTCAATCTGTTTTGACTTGTTAGCTTATTTCATAAGCCCAAAATAAGCCCCTAGTCACTGCTATTGTTTTTCCCCTGGTGCAAAAAGCTGTTTTCAGCCCTCTTTTTCTCTGAACTTAGCTTAATAAGCACTTAACTTTTTAGCTTTTTAGTATAGCCCTTAGGCCCCCCTTTAAGCCCCCAAAATAGTGTAGCTTAGTTAGGCCTCTAGGTTAGCTTATTTTAGCTGCAAAATAGGTGATTTTCTGCTTTTCTTTGAATGGTCACTTTAGCTTATTTCTGTTTTAGCTTAATTTAGGGCTTATTCTTATTAGGTTTAGTTAAAATAGGTAGACATAGCTTAGTCTTGTTAGTTAAATTCACTTTCAGCTTATTTTGAGCTCTTAAGCTCAAAGAAAAAAGCCAATAAGCTTTTTAAGCTTATTTGGCTTTCTGTCAAAAACAGCCCACTTTTCTGGCTTATTGAGTTAAAATCAGCACTTGCCCCTTTTTTAGAAAATGATAAGCTTAAGCCCATCTACAACTTTGCTTCTTTGACTTTTGGCTAATAAGCCATTTGGACCAAGTTTGCAATCGGGGTCCACTTCAGGGACCATTTATGTAATTTCCTCTTTTATGGTTAACTTAGTTAGTCCCTAGTGTTAACTGTGCTGTTACCCCGTCAGTCCTTTTGTCCTTTCACTGTTAGTCCCTTAGGTTAACATTAGTTAGTTTATTTAATTTAATTAAGTTAAATTAGGTTTAGATTTAATTAGTTTAATTAGTTATAATTGCTACAGTAACTTTTAGGGCTTTTTATATTTTTAGATTCCTCAACTTTTTCTTTATTTAATTTGATTTTTTTTAGATTTTTTGTAGTTATATTTTCTGTCTTTTTATATTTAATTAGTTTTAAATAGTTTTTAATCTTAGAAAATTCATAAAAAATACAAAAATTAACAAAAAAATATTTTTCTTTTTTAGAAAATTTTCTTTAATCAACTAGTTTGTAGGAAAATTATAAAAACTTATGTAGGGTAATTTTGCTTAAAAATTCAGTCCGGGCAGTTTAAGAGCCCGATTTTTCGTTTTTTCCGTTTTGTTCGTTTTCTGAACTCCGTTTTTGAAAATTTTTACATTTTCTTTTAGTTAGATTATTTTTGAATTTATTTAAATTTTTTAAAATTAATTTTAGGACTTTATTTTTATAATTTTTAGTTTTAGGCTTGCCATTTAATTCCCGATAGTCTATAATTGCATATTTCATTTAGTTAATTAATTTTAATTATTTTAGTCAATCATTTTTAGCCTAATTATGTTCCCCGTAGATTTTTAGGATTCCCATTACCACTGTTCATGCTCCCGTAGTTTAGGTATTTATCCATATAACTATTTCTGCTCCCCGTAGTTTTAATTAAGGTTCCCAATTTCCATTGCTTGTTTCCCGTAGAATAATTTTAGTTTTCTTTAATTAATTTTAGTTTATCTAGTTAAAAATCAAAATCAATTGTTTCTCAATTCAAATCATCAATTCATTCGTATCGATTTACCATTCCAGCCTCGTTGGGGATTTACGACCCGGGAAAACTCTATACTACTTCTCGGTATCATTGATGCTGCTTTCAGACTATCCTTACTGTATATTTGATATTTTATTATATTATATGTATTTTAAGGTGTAGTCTGGAGCGGATCAATTTTTGGCGCCGTTGCCGGGGAGGCTGGTGACAAACGTTTTCGTTTCGTTCGTGACAATTGTTTTTGAAAAAAAAAAAAAAATGGGGGGGTGTTGTTGGGGGGGGGGAAACATTTTCTTTTTATTATAAAATTTAAAAAAAAAAAAAAAGTACAAAAATATTTTTAATTTCTTTTTAGTATAATTATCATTTAAAAATCCAAAAAAAAAAAAAAAAAAAAAAAAATCAAAAATATAAAAAAATTGTCCATAAAAATTAAAATTCACTAATTGGTAAAATACCAAAATATAATATTCTCCACTGAGGTATTATCATAATAAGTTCCAAGGTGTACTTGTGCGTTCCACCAACTGCGAACAAAGATTTGAAAAAACTTGCCTTTTGGGGTTTTGTTCTTTCTATTACGACGTTCGGCTCACACTCGAAAGTTAAATTAAACTATAATGGGGGTATAAGGGGTGTTCTTGGAACTACGACCCGAAAGGAGGAATACCCATTTCAGGAAGATCCTCACGTAGAGCCAATGGCAGACACTCGAACTATGGCTCAATTGCTCCAAGCACCCACCGAGGGGTACGAGGACGCAATCCTTATTCCTGAAATTGTGGCAAACAATTTCGAACTGAGGCATGGGTTAATCAATCTTGTCCAGAACAAACAGTTCTTCGGTCATGACAAAGAAGACCCGCATGCTCATATCCGTTACTTCAACAAGATCACCTCCACAATGAGGGTCCCCAATGTTCCAATTGCTACGATTAAGCTTATGCTTTTTCCATTCTCTATCGAGGGAGCAGCCCGAATATGGCTAGAAAAAGAACCCCCTCGATCCATTCAAACTTGGGACGATCTTGTATCCAAATTCATCAACCAGTTTTTCCCTCCCTCTAAAACGACGAATCTTCGCAATGAGATCACCAGATTTCAGCAAAGGTTCGATGAATCGTTTTATGAGGCTTGGGATCGTTTCAATGATCTACTTAGGGCATGTCCACACCATGGATTCTCAGAATTGCATCAACTTGATACATTCTATAATGCTTTGAACATTAATGATCAAGATTCATTGAACTCCGCAGCAGGTGGAAACTTTTTGGACAAAATGCCTCGCGAATGTTTAAAAATCATCGAGAGCAAGTCCAAAGTTCGTCAAACACGAGCTAAGGCAGTTGTTGCCAAGGTAAGTACGAACTCTTCCACCCAAGCTGTTTCATCTGATGTTGCTGAACTTAAGGATATTGTCCGAGCATTGCTCTTAGACAAGAAGAACCAAGCTTCTGCTCCAGCTCCAGCTCCTGCACCTGTCAAAGCAGTTGAGCTAAGTTGTGTTACTTGCGGTGGTGCCCATTCTCACCAAAACTGTCCAGCCACTCATGGCAACGTTTATCGGGACAACATTTCTGAGTATGTGTCACAAGCCGCTGCAGCTAATTACAACCAAGTAAGCTCCAATTTCCGACCTCAAATGGTTGCAAATCATATTAGACCTCCAGGTTTTCCACCCGTTCAGAACTCTCAAGCTAATAATGCTAACAATTTCAATCGGGGGAATAACTTTAACCAAAACCGGGAGAGCAATTTCAACCAAAACAGAGGTGGAAATTTTAACCAGTCCAATTTCAGTCAGAATCAACTTCATAGACCCCAGGTTAATCAGTCTCCAGCTTATCAAGCCCCCGTTCCTCAGACACACAGTGTCACCAAGAACGATTTTGACAACTACGTCAAGGCTAATGATGCTATCATGAGAAACATGCAAAATAACCTCCAAAACCAGGGTCAGAGCATGCAAATCAAAACAAACAAATTGAACAATCAAATGGCAAATCTGACTGATATGTTGGCTAAGTTTGTAACTGCCAATACCGCTTCTACTTCAGGGTCAGGGACACTCCCTGGTAACACAGTTACTAACCCTAGAGAAGACTTAAAGGGTATCACTACCCGAAGCGGTGTTGCATATCAAGGACCTGCTCCTCAGACACACGGTGTGTCAAAAACAGATTTTGAAAGATATGTCACAGCCAATGATGCAGTGTTGAGAAACATGCAAAACCAAGGTCAAAACCTGCAATCCCAAATGGCAAATTTGACTGACATGCTTTCAAAATTTGTTACTGCTAATACAGCTTCTACTTCCGGTTCTGGAGCTCTTCCTGGTAACACTGTTACCAACCCAAAGGAAGATTTAAAAGGTATCACTACCCGAAGTGGTGTTACCATCCAAGGACCGAAAACAGTTAATCATGACACCGAGGTGACAAAGGACACGATGCCTCCTGCTAATAACGGAAGCACCAAAGACGTCCAACCTCCTGTTGTTCAAATTCAGTCTCGTAATCCAGTTCTTGAGCCTGTTGTTGCTCCCGTACCAAACACTAAACCTTCAGTTTCTCTTCCATATCCTTCGAGGCGTGATAATGAAAAGAGCCGTAATCAAGCTAATGAACAAATCGACAAATTCTATGAAATCTTCAAAGAGATGAGTTTCGAGATTAGCTTTACGGATGCTCTTGTTTTAATGCCCAAATTCGCCTCGACTCTAAGAACCTTACTTGGGAATAAAGAGAAACTTACTGAAGTGGCTCGAACTTCCAATGAACCCTGTCTAGCTCGAACTTCGATGAATGAACATTGTTCGGCGGTCATCTTGAACAAGTTACCCAGAAAACTTGGAGACCCCGGCAAGTTCCTGATTCCTTGTGAATTTCCAGGGATGGATGAATGCTTAGCATTAGCCGATCTCGGTGCTAGCATTAATCTAATGCCATTTTCAGTCTGGGAAAAGCTTTCACTTCCTGATCTTACTCCAACTTGCATGACACTCGAACTTGCGGATCGATCAATTTCTAAACCAATGGGAATTGCAAAAGACATCTCCGTTAAAGTTGGTGTATTTCACTTTCCAGCCGACTTTGTGGTTGTAGATTTTGAGCCAGACCCCCGAGTCCCTTTAATTCTCGGGAGGTGCTTCTTAAAACACAAGTAATGGATGATGGGTTGGCTAATTAAACTTAGAGAGAGAAAGTGTCTTTCTAGAGAGAGAAAGTGCAAGTAAATCCTTTTTCATGAAATGAACAACCAACCCCTTCCCATGTGTGGGAAGGGGTATATATACAAGTGATTCTTTCTAACTACGAGCTATGCTATACTAATGATACACGGGGGTGACCGAGTCTTTTTCATAATCTTAACAATCTCCCCCTAAGGGAGGTCACCCCAAAAAATACATTATGAATTCTAGCATTCTACTTCATTGACCTTCTGTCTGTAGCTCAAAGTCTTTAATTCTTCAATCTTTGATGTCCTTGTACATTATGTAGTGAACTTTTAGATTTGTCTCTTAGACTTGTGCGATCTTTATGATCATCATTCATCTTAAATCTCTTAATCATCCTTGTTGAGTAGCATTGCCTTCATGTGATGTTGTAACCTTCGAACCCGCATGCTCACACTTTTCTTGATCATGATACTACTTCTTAGAGTTGCGGAAGTTGTGTTGTAGGTTATTTAGATGTGATGATGTTTATACTTGGAAACATTAAGTGTGAGCATTGGGTGGTGAATTGACTCTACTAGAACGAGGTGTCTCCATCTCCATCTTTTCTTGATCCTATAATAAAACAGTTAGCAATAAACCTTGTGGGTGAATATGGCTTTATCATTCACCCGAGTCTGGTTGGATTAACCTTTGGATCCATGAGGACCGACCTGTGATCAGGTAGATTCATCTTAAGAAGAATCTCCTTGACAGAATTTCTAGTATAAGTATCAGATCATCTAATGTGTAACTATCAAAATCTCTATACTTGCATGTTCTCTATATCGGAACGTCTCAAAGCAGACAGCAGGATAAGAGTGAATTGGTTAGTTACTATCTTATCGATTAACGAGAAAACTTGATTTGAAAATCAATTGACGTGTCATTTGAGAAAGTATTTTGTGACACATCGAGAGTGTTTAATGGCAT
>BQNB010168644.1:1590-13867 GCA_026074375.1 Tanacetum coccineum
CTTTGACGTTTCCATTATCAAGGGACTTTCTTTACAACGCGGTTATGTCAATCCTAAAACTTGTAACGATATTTTTCTATGATGCCTATTCTGATGGATTATATATCCTGGTCAAACCTAACCAAAATTTATGTTTACTAAGGGGTATCAAATTTTGCTGAATGAAGTTATCAACGTCATGTTTAAAACTGATTCTTAAATCTTAAATCTCTTCTTGGTTAACTCAAATCGAATCCCGGGACGGGATTCCTTCAAGGGGGAGGTAATGTCACACCCGACAATTTTTGGAATTTTTAAATGACAATTTTACCTTTTGACTTTTTGAGTCCGACTTGACTTTTTGACTTTTTGACCTTTTACGGTCACATAAAAACGATTACCGCGTAGCCGGTAAATTTTGCTGAATGAAGTTATCAACGTCATGTCTAAAACTAATTCTTAAATCTTAAATCTCTTCTTGGTCACAAAATCGGTTAACTCAAATCGAATCTCGGGACGGGATTCCTTTAAGGGGGAGGTAATGTCACACCCTGCAATTTTTGATATTTTTAAATAACAATTTTACCCTTTGACTTTTTGGGTCCGACTTGATTTTTTGACCTTTTACGGTCACATAAAAACGATTACCGCGTAGCCGGTAAATTTTTGAAACGTATTTAAATAATAAATTATTATTATTATTATTATCTCTCATTTACAAATTTATTTTTCAAACTTATTTGACTTGAAAACGAGAAGATATATGTTATTCCTAAGTTGACTTATAAAAAACGACCCGCTAAATCCTGCTTTCACGACTCGGACTCTAAAGCAATTTGATGTAAAACGATATTCCGGACAACACTTTAGTTTTGCCCGAAAATCGAAAACAAGCAGAAAATGACTAAAATAGCCTCGCAAAGTTTTAAACACCGCATACAACGCGTACCGACACAAAAATAATTAAATTTATATTTAATTATCACTTTTTATTAAATAAAAATATTTAATATTTTATTCAAAAGCGTTTATTTAAAAAGTAAAGGTTAAAGTTAAAACTTATTTTACGGTTAAAGCTTAAAAGCGATACACAATAATTGATAAACATTTTAAATAAGTTTTATAAAAATATTTATAAAATAAGTCATGTAAATACTCATTTTTATGGGAAAAACTATTTGGAAAACAATGGCGCAACATTCGTGTTGTGAATCGTCCGTTAACTAGATTAAACGGGCCCCGAACCAATATTTTATAAAAGATTACGCTTTTGGCCCCTGTGGAAATAATTACACCACTTACCCTCTTCTTTTTGGCACTTGCCACATTTTTTAAAGATTTTCTTGTATATAAACTCAACCAATTAGGATTACTTCATTTTTTTATATAATAAACCCTAGCCTCCCTCCTCCCCTCTCTAACTTTTCTGGCGCCTCCCCTTTACTCCGGCCAAACTCCGGTCATAGCCACCACACCACCATCAACATCACCTTCACACTCGCTGACTCCACTCCACCTCCACCATCACCATGCCATCACAGCCGCCGCCACCGCGACCACTCCACCTCATCCGTCACCTCCAGCCGCCACCACCACCATCGTCTCTATCTCCCAGCCGACACCACCACTTTCGTCACCACCAACACCATCCCCGCTGCCACAACCGCAGCCACCTTCACGACATCATGACAACACCACACATCACCGCCATAACCACCCTCACCACCATCTCTACGCCACCACAGCGAGTGCGTTTGGATATAACAACACCACGGGTGTGTTTGGTTTCTCAGACACCCAAAAGGGTGCGTTGGTTTTATTAAGCACCGAGAGGGTGCGTTTGGATCTGGGTTCAACGACTAGGGTGCGTTTGGTTTTTATAAAATTTAGCTAATAAAAGTATACCAAGATTTCATGTATATTAAATTAGTTAATGGTGGTTTAAATTGGTTAATAAACCAAACACACCCTAGTCGCTGAACCCAGATCCAAACGCACCCTCTCGGTGCTTAATAAAACCAACACACCCTTTTGGGTGTTTGAGAAGCCAAACACACCCGTGGTGTTGTTATATCCAAACGCACCCGCGGTGGTGGCGTAGAGATAGTGGTGAGGGTGGTTATGGTGGTGATGTGTGGTGTTGTGATGATGTCATGAAGGTGGCTGCGGTTGTGGCAGCGGGGATGGTGTTGGTGGTGACGAAAGTGGTGGTGCCGGCTAGGAGATAGAGACGATGGTGGTGGCGGCTGGAGGTGACGGATGAGGTAGAGTGGTTGCGGTGGTGGCGGCTGTGATGGCATGGTGATGGTGGAGGTGGAGTGGAGGCAGCGAGTGTGAAGGTGATGTTGATGGTGGTATAGCGGCTGTGGCCGGAGTTTGGCCGGAATTTGGCCGGAGTAAAGGGGAGGCGCCAGAAAAGTTAGAGAGGGGAGGCTAGGGTTTGTTATATAAAAAAAATGAAGTAACCCTAATTGGTTGAGTTTATATACAAGAAAGTCTTAAAAAAATGTAGCAAGTGCCAAAAAGATGAGGGTAAGTGGTGTAAATATTTCCACAGGGGCCAAAAGCGTTATCTTTTGTAAAATATTAGTTCGGGGCCCGTTTAAGCTAGTTAACGGACGATTCACAACACGAAAGTTGCGCCATTGTTTTCTAAATAGTTTTTCCCATAAAAATGAGTATTTACATGACTTATTTTATAAATATTTTTATAAAACTTATTTAAAATGTTTATTAATTATTGGGTATCGCTTTTAAGCTTTCACCGTAAAATAAGTTTTAACTTTAACCTTCGCGTTTTAAATAAACGGTTTTGAAAAAAATATTAAATAATTTATTAAATATTTTTATTTAATAAAAAGTGATAATTAAATATAAATATTTGTTGATCTTTGGTAATTATTTAGTTTATATAGATATATATTAAAACGTGGACATTTTGCAACATGGATTTGATTTAGTGGGAAAACATTGAGTTTTGGTAAAAAAAATGGTAACATTGAATAAACGAATAAGTCATGCTGAATTTTTTACAAAATTCTATACTTGTTATTTTTCGCTACAATATATATATATTATCTTTGAAAACCGGTAAAAAGGATTAAGTTATAGTTTAAAGAGATTTTAGTTATAATTATACAATAACCCGACAACGAACGAAATACTAATTTATAAAATATAATTTTATAAATTCTCGATTTGAAAATAAAGTCATAACTTTTGTAAAAACTTTAGAAACCTTGTTTACCTAATTCGTAACTTTAAAACATCGTTTACTTTTATGCACAAACGTTTTATTTAATTAAGTAGTGATTTTCGAAAATGTGTCGAACTATTTTATTTAATTATTTACTTTCGCTTCTTATATACTTCAAACGATTCTTTTAAATGTTTGTCTTTATTATATAATTCAACATATGAATTATATAATTATTCATATATTTTCTCTTCACATGTAATATATACGGAATATATTACATATTTGGGTTTGCTTTTCGATTTATTTTATTTAACCAACCACCAAACGCTTACAAATTGGAATCCAAATCCTTTATCAACGTGTCGCGTTGATGTACTCATCCATCGGAAAACCCCAAATTCACCATCCAAAGCTAGTGGGGCTTAGCCGTTAAGTTAAGCTGCAAAAAACCGAATAAAGACCGAGATATAGAAATAAAGATTTCTAAATTGTAATTAAACAATAACACGAGGAATAAGTCAAAAACCATACTTTTACAAAGCGAGATAACATTTTTAAACAAAAACCATCGAGAAACAAATAACTATGATAAAATATTTTTATAATTCACGACTGAATCGACAAAAATAATATTCTTGTAAAAACTTTAAAAACGATCCTTCTATATTAATTCGTAACTTTAAAATACGTGTGTTTTACCTTATGCAAAGCACTCTTTATAATTTAGTTAAGTGATTTTTCGAAAACGAGTCAAATTATATTGTTACCATTAATTTTCCACTTTTCTACTAATATAATACTTAGTAAAGTATTATATATTGTGACTTATTCTTTTGCACTTGTTGTCTCTTATTATACAAAATCGACCATAGTGAATTATATAATTGTTCATTTTCATATGTAATATATATACGGAATATATTACATACTTTGCGTTTGCTTTTCGATTTATTTTATTTTAAGAAAGGAATCATTGGGTTCATACAACTTGAAATCCAAATCATTTATCAACGTGTCGCGTTGATGTACTCATCCATCGAAAAACCCCAAATTCATCATCCTAAACTAGTGGGATCTCACCAGCGTTAAGTTAAAGCTCATCTTCTTGGTCGAGTTGTTCCCGTTTTCGTTAGTGGATGTGCATATTATTTGCATTGTCTGCTAATTGTTCTTGGCAACTTCGAGGCAGGAGTTCATACAGCCTACACAGATTTACTTGTTTTACACACACTATACCTTTACTACTTATGGGATGCACAACATGCTTCGTTACAACACTTTACAATTACTGAAAATTTCAAACCGATACGATGATTACAAACTGGTTACATGATTGATTTCACACTCTTTTACTTATGGATACAAATACTTAGAGTTTTTATGGATGCGTTGGTTCTTTTGACTTGATTACTTTTACTTTGGACACAGGTACTTTACGTGAGAATTTCCCTGTTTACGTGGTTTGCCTAAGTTACCCTATTGCTATGAAGTCCCCCTATTATTAACCGTTAATTTATTAACCAAAGGACCTGTTCAGGAGCGCGAATGTTTGTGAATACGATCTATTAGGATTGAACTCCGTTTCTACTTAACGAAGAACAAACGAATATATGTCATGTCGATGTGCGTTATGGTGGTCTTTGGTTCGGGACACCAGTTAAGGGCAGGAATGCTATGTGGCATGATATGATATGCCCTGTTGTTATTAGCATCAGTGTCATGAGCTTAGTACAACAGTAAATACTTTCATGTGAAGTTGTATTCGTTATAACTGTCACATACGTTGTATAACTTGTGGTCCATACTGTTTTCGTTGAGCGTTTCAAATTGCTAAATGCTTTTCATAATACATTGAGTAAAGATATATTCACTAAACGTTTTTGATCCTCATAAATGTTTTACTTAAACCTATGAATTCACCAACTTTATGTTGACCGTTTTTAGCATGTTTTTCTCAGGTGATTAGCTTTGGACTCCTTGACGTGCTATGTGGAGTATACGTGCAATATGATATCATCTTTCAAGACTTTAATATCATTCATACTCGTTCACTTTTTAAAACTTAATTATGCTTCCGCTACATTTTACTTATGCTTCCACAAATATTTAATTTCTTTTGAATCTTGTAAAACTTATCTATTTTTAAATAATGCAACGAGTTATGATTTTCACAACGTCCATTAGTGGTCGTTCTTTCGTGCCTTTTGTTTGAAATATGATGACGTCACGCCCTCGGACACGTATTCCGTCCAGGCCCTGTCTGGGGGTGTTACACTTTTGCAAAGAGACAAGTTAGACCTCCTTGAGGAATAACATTCTTTAAATAAACACTGTACATGTTATCCTTTCTAGGAACTTTAAGCAAAACATGACTTTCATCAGTTAACTTAAAGTCTAGAGACAGAACAACACATGCAGTATCAGTAAAAAGAACACTACGCTTCTTGGCACACATTTGTGAGACACTGAAGAGGTTAAACTTTAGTTCCTTTACAAAATACACATCTTTAAAATCTAATTTACCAGTTCTTATTTTACCTTTCCTAGTATTTTTCCCTCCTTTGGAATTACCTCCAAAGGCAGCAAATCCTCCATCAATTTCTTCATAATCTGTACCATAGGATCTGTTTTCTGTCATGTGCCTAGAGCATCCACTGTCAATCACTCCTTTATCCTTTAAATCTTGCTGTAGATTGCCCTGCACATAATGGTAGGAAAGTTAGTTTCTTTTGGGGACCCAAGCCATTACTGACTTGGATATGCCTTGTACATCAATAAAGTCAAATCTTTTAAAGGACATTGATGCACCATTATTTCTTGATAAATGGTCTAAAACTTTGTTCTTTGGTCTCCAAACCCAACATGCTGAGGTCTTAACAACATTTCCCTTGTTTCCTTTAACAGCACTAAGAACTGCTTTTGACCTAGCAGTATTAACCCTTGTTCCCTTAACAATATTAACCTTTTTAGTGAAATTACTGTTATTAGCTGCTGTAATTTTGTTAAAAGGCCTTCTAGCAGTTGAATATGCATTATTAATAACATTTTTCATGGGTCCTGCATTATTCACTGCTGTTCTTGGTTGAACAGTATTAACTGGTCTAGCAGTATTAAGTGAAATTGGGCCAGACCTAGTTAAATCTGTTCTTGGAACCATGTTTCTTTTTGTACTGGGTAAGTTAATTTAGAGAAATTATGTTTGTTCACCCTTTGGACATTGGTCCAAACTGGTTTTGCAAATCTTCCATTATTATACCAGTTATTGCAATCATTCTTCAAATGATCAAAATTACCACACACATGACAAGCTTTGTTGAACATCTTAAAATCACTCCCTAATTTTTGAGACATCTGTTGGTTCCAGTTTCTCTTGTTCCCTCTAGGACTAGGTGTGTTTTGCCTATTTTTATCAACTGATGTTTTCCTAGGAGATTTTACTTGCTCAGTAGACTTAACAAAGTTTATCTTAGCAAAACTAGGTTTATTAAACATCTCAACTGTTTTAACCTTAGGCACATTTTCTTCATCACTATCAGATACCCAATCCTCAATAATTGGGGCTCTATTTTCTTTCCTAGCAGTCTTAGGTTCATTAGTCTCAACAGTAGGCTTTTCAACTACAAACTCACTAACAGACTCATTCACATCAACAAAATCATCTAGACTAGGATAAACTAAATCAGGTTTTGGTGGCATAAAATTCCCAGTATAAGGAGGTGGGACAACATTATACCCTAATCCTGTTTTACACTTATCCATTATCTGACTGTCTAGAAGTTTACTTAGGCTTTTTGATGAATTTTCAAATTTTTGTACTGTAAGTTGAACCTCATCTTTTTCTTTTGTAGCCAACTCTAACTTCCTTTTAAGCTCTGTAATATCTAAATCTCTTAAATAGATTTCACGTTTTAAGAGTTTTATATCTTCCTCATACACAGACTCATTTTTCTTAAAGACTAACAGTCTAGCTTCTACAGATTCTAAACTAGTTTTATAAGAGACAACACTTATCTTAGCTGTTCTTAAGTCTTTAACTAATTGTTCGTTTTGGTCTTTTAGATATTTTACACATTCTAAACAAGATGAACAACAATTTGAGTCATGAGATACCTCAGAGTTTGTTGAAGAACTTGAACTTGAACTTGTTAAAGAATAAGCCAAGAGAGCAAAATTGGTTGGACCTTTTTCTGCTTGGTCACTCTAATCATATCCAAAGCCATCACACTGAGACACTAAGGCATTTTAAGTAGATTCCTCCAATGGCACAGTCCTTCTGGTAGGCTCCCTGTTCCTGCTGTCTTGATTCCACTAAGACACTAAGGCATTATAAATGTATCCCCTCAACGTGAGCAAAAAACACAAAAAAAAAAATAAAAAAAAAATATAAAAAAAATAAAAATTTTGGGGGGGGGGGGGGGGGGGGGTTTGTTTATAAAATATATTTTTTTAAAAAAATTTTTGGGGTTTTGGTTTGTTTTTATTTATGAGTGTAGAGAAAGTTTATTAGAGGTATTGTTAATGGGGACATAAATAATTGAATATGAATAGATGGGGGATGGGGATTAAAGCCTCGTGGACTTGTTAAATCCTTTGTTGGCCATGTCTAGCTTCCTTTCAGTATTCTTTAGGAATCTTCTTGCCCTTATAGTCAGCATAACAATGTTCCACCTCAAATCTATCTCTTCTAGATCATCAGGATTGATTTGTTGTAGATCTTCATTATCTAGCTGTGGAATACTTGGTTGGCTAGCAAAGAAAGAATAGCTAGATGTCCCCTTCACCTCTGAGTCATAATCCTTTAGGTTGTTAAAGAGGTCATCCAAACTAAATGTCTCAATCTCTGGTTTGTTCCTCCACACAATAGTATGCATAGTCCATTCTTGTGACAAACTTCTTAAAAACTTCTGATTGATGTCTTCTTGAGGAATAACTTCACCATGCATCTCCAGTTGACTAATTAGCATTTGAAGCCTTTCATAAATTTGATCAATCACTTCTGTGCTGGATGCAACAAAGTTTTCATATTGCTGCTTTAGAAGATTTTTTAAGTTTTCTTTGTAGCAGTATTACCTCTAAATCTGTTCTCAATAGCCTGCATCAGTGTCTTAGCATCCTTTTATGAGTTGACCTTTAATTGATGCTCATTAGGTAAGACCATCAACAAAGTGCTTCTTGCCTTCAACTCTGCCCTTCTTTGTACATTCTCTTCAACACTTATAGGAGGGATAACAATCTCCTTACCATCAACAGTTTTTGTTACTATGGGTGCATTACCATTTTCTACGATCTCCCATAAAGTGTAATCAATACACTGTAGGTACTGCTCCATCCTCATCTTCCAAAGATCATACTCATCAGGTTGGAGTATAGGTAGTTTGATGGTTTGAGTAGATTGAGAATCCATTGCTTCTTAAAAAAGTAGATCTTGTGTGTAGTAAAGGTTCTTCTTATTTAAAGCTTCTCACAAGCTCTGATACCACTTGTTGATCCCAATAGAATAGATCTTGCTTAGCTTGTATAAGGCTAAGTTGTATTGAATAAATCCAAAACAAGTATAATAGAAACTTTAATTATGAATATCAAAGACTATGCGGAATCTAGTCAATGATACTAAGAAGAATTTCAATGAAACAGTAATAAATAAGATTAATAACAAAAAAATAGTTTATCAAACTTTCAGCCTCAATATAATACGAACACGTTTAATAGTGTTAGGGTTACAAAACCTTGAAGCTATATCAATATCAAAACAAACGATTTCTAGATATCTAACTCTATGCCCTAGGACCTCCTTTTATACACCAAGGAGTCTTAACTGGCTTCCAATATTTTCCTAAGTTATCATGATCTTCTAAACAAATAACTTATACATATCTTTTACAAAAATATCTCATACTTATCACATAAGCAATCTTTATCTTTTCTCTAATAAGTCTTTGATCTCTTCTCTGTCATCATAAACTCTTCCAGCAGTTGTAATTTTTAAGCAGTTGTAACTTTCACACCAACAGTAGTAACTTTTGTACTAGCAGCACTAACTGTGTACAAGCAGCATTAGCTACTTAGAAAGTTTTCTTCAATATTCATTAGCAGTACTAAGTTACACTAGCAGTAGTAACTTGTAGAAGTAACTTATACTAGTAGTAGTATCTAGCAGTATTAAGATACACTAGCAGTGGTAACTTACACTAGCAAGAGTAACTAGCAGTACTAACTACTTAGCATATTTTTCATTAAGATTACTAACAACACTAATTTATACTTAGCAGCAGTAACTAATACCTTAAAAGTCTTAAATTCCACTTAGCAGTAGTAACTTCCAAACAGCATCAAGAGGCTTTTAATCCCAACACTCGCCGACAGAAGAGGCAAAAACTGAGTCCAACGTTTAGAACGATGGGTCAGAGCACGTCAATCATTTTGGGGGAGGAAACCCTGGGTTTCATGATGACCATTATGATAACCCTTTGTTGACAAAGGAAACCGAATCAAAACCTATTATCTGGGATATAAAAGATGAGGAATAGGAGTATCCTTTTGTTAATAAATATCCAAGTTTTTAAGAAGAACCTATCGTGTTAGTGGAAGAGGAATCGTTTCCTGTTTACGACACCAATAATGAAGAATAAGAATTGATGCCAGTTTATGATACTGATATTGAAGATGTCATTGAGGAGGAAGAATGAATTGTTGGGAAAGGAGGATATGTGTTGTTCCTAAACTTGGATCTAATACCTTAGCTTGTAAGGTTATTGTCACCTTGGATAAATCCAAACTAACAATAAGAGAAACTTTGTTAAGATGTTTCACCAAAGGTTATGCGGAATCTAACCTTTAATGATCAAGAAGAATAACAATGAAATAAATAGAACAGTGAAATGAATAGAACAATGAGTTACACAAAAAGCTTTAATATTATTGATGTAATAATACGAGTACTCAACCAGTACTAGGGTTTACACAACCTTAAAGCTATTAGAGAATGTATATTGAAGATGTATATCTTAATACTAACCTAAGGACTCCTTTTATAGCACAAGGAGCCCTGTACAAGATAAGTCCTAACCATATCTTCTAAAAACAAGAGATATACACAGAATATATTCTAAATATAACAATAACGCGCATTTGACTTTGAGTAATCCTTATCCTTAAGACAGCAGTGGAAAAACTTCAGCAGTGGAAACCTTTCTCTAGCAGTGGGAATACATAACACTAGCAGTGGGAAAATACTCTAGCAGTGGGAATGAACATAACTAGCCGTGGGAATACCTTGGAGCATTTTATTCCCAACAATCCTCCCCTAAACTTGATACTCCAATCTTCAAATCAAGTTTCTTGAATAAAATGTTAATCCTGGAGAGGATGCTTCCAAACATCTTGTCATCTTGGACTGTTTGCTATACTATATATTTTTATCAGAAGTTCATTAGCCATTTCTGAATATTGGTCCACTTGTAGCTTGTTACATAGCAGCAAAGTTGTGAGTCCTTTTGTCAAAGGATAGTCTTTCTCCACTAGCATAAAAATCTCATGTCCTCTTTCAGTAGATACATGGTGAACACCACATGTGTCATAGAGCCTCCATTCCAAGGGATCATGCATGTATCTTTGAAGTGCCCATAGCTGGTCTCTAGGATCTGGTTCATATAGTCTCTTTAGCTCAACCCAAAGCTCCTTTTCTTTGTCCTCTGTAGGATCTGTAGTGTTGAAAGTCTTCTTGACCAAACTCCAAAGCCTATCCAGATCCTCTCTATCAAACCTCTTTAGCATCTCTTCAAATGTTTGATAAACTTCTGTGTGATTCCCAACTCTAATGATTTTCCAATATTTTCTTTGTTCTTCAGAGTAGATTTCCCATTCTATAATAGGATATTTTGCCTGTAGAGCTTCAATGTAAACTTCTTCTACAGGTACTATCTCTATCATCTTCTTAAGCTCTTCCTCAGATAGCTCTTTAGAATCTTTGGTTTGATGTTCTTGAGAAGGTTCTGATCCTGAAGCTTTAGATGTCTTCAATCTCTTAGAGCTATCTTGAGCCAACTGAATTCCTGGTCTCTTAACTCTTTTCACTTTCTGTCTTGAAGTTCATAGGCACAAAATCTTGCAACTGTTTCCAGACTGGAATGAATTTTTCTTCAATTTGTTCAAATGTCATTCCCCTGAAGTCTTTACTCTTCCATCCAGCATGACTCTTTAGTACGGCCATGTAGAAATTCTTTTTCTCTGTTTTTGTTGATGGCTTGCTCTACTGGGCTTGATACTTTTTGATTTCAGCAAGGTTCCTTTGTTACTTAATGAGTTCAGTAATTAACTCCATTTTCTCTTCAAGTGACAAATCAGCTTCAGCTTGTTCATACTCTGTCATGTACTTGGCAATTAATTCATTGCTCTTATCAAGTTCAGCAATCATCATCCCAAGTTCTTTTTCTGCTTGAGCCCTGGCTATTTCAGCATCTTTCTTACCTTGATCTTTAATCAATTGTTCTTCCTTGGCAAACTCCATTTCCAACTCTTTAGCCACCTGAGCATCTAGCTGTTCATGAATCTTCTTTTTCTTTATACATGTAGACTCTACCATTTTCTCATTCCCTTTTCCTTTTGCACTGATGGTTGAAACACTGGTAGTGTGAGAAGGTTCAATAATAATTTCTCTTGAAGCTCTTGTCCTTCTTGTATAAGGTGTTGTAACAATGGCAGTGGTAAATATTCCAGCAGTGGGAAAACTTCCACTAGCAGTGGCAACACCATCAGGGGCAGCAGTGGGAAAGCTTCTACTAGATAGAACATTAGCAGCTTCCAAAGCGCTCAATACATTTGCTGCTTCATCTGTGTTATCACTTCCTTTTCCAGTACTCTTTTCAACATCTCCAGTCATCAAATCCTCCCCTTGATCTACCCCCCCTATGTTTGGAGCATACTCTTGAGCAAATCCTACTCTTATCTTCTCATTATCCTCAAGAGTCTTGACTCTGTTCTTCAACTGAGTGATTTCTATGTCTTGACTCCGAATCATTTGCTCCATAAGCAAGTGTTGTTGTTGCAAGTTGGTACACATGTCCATCAATTCTTAAAGTTTTTGTTGCATACTGCCCTCAC
>BQNB010168645.1:0-13867 GCA_026074375.1 Tanacetum coccineum
AAAAAAAGAAACCGTTCATAAGAAAGCAAGCCATTGACTTCTTTAATGCGCAAACGTCACTAGGATAATATATTACGAGAAAGTAACAATTTATTCCATACTTTTAAATGCAAAATGTACGTATATGAAAAGTTTATCTATAAGGAAATATAGGGATTTCTTATTTTCTTCCTTACATTATATATAATACCATTAGAAGTTACGAGTAATATGTTTTGAAATTTTAATATAGAATCTTAAGGATAAAAATTGAGTAATTTCTTTTTTCTTTTGGTTATTTTGTTCTCCTAGCGTTAGAAAAATGGCCATCTAGTCATTTTCCCTTATTCATATTGTTGAAGATGTTTAATGAAGTTAATAAATAAATTTGTGTAAAATGCATTTAGATTACGTACGAGTCTTTGACAACAATTAAAGAGTTTCATTCCGATGGAAAAGAGATCAATTATATCTATTTAATCATTTTAAGACTAGGTGTTTGGGTTCTTGAAATTACATTATTCAAACACGCATCAAAATACAATCGATGTTACCTTCTTCTACCGTTAATTTTACAAAATTCATTATGTATGCATTACGTACGCAAGGAACTACTCACTTCATTGTAAGTAAGTTCCTCAAAGAATTAAATATATGGAATTATTGTTTAAAATTTTCAAATCACATGTTCTTCTGGATGACATATTTGCTGTAATGTGTCAATAACAACGTCTTGTTTTGTTTTTATGCTTTTTTCAATACACCTTGACAACTATTTATACCCATTGTGTACATGCAATTTTTCGGTTTCTTCCGTATGTATGTAAGTATGTTTAACAGAAAAAACTATACAAGTCGTTGTATCTCAAATTAAAAAATCAGAAAAGATACTAATACAAGTAACGTTGTAGTCTCGAACTTAAACACATCAGAAACCAATGATAAAGATTAGCTATCACACTAATAGTATCAAAAAGTCTATCTATATGATATGATTTTTTAAGACCGATGTATAAATATCAATAAGTATATCCAAATACACAGCATTCTAATAGATAGTATATATGAATCTGTATAATACTATACATGTAAATACGACTTGAGACTCCTTGGTGTATAAAAAGATGTCCTAAGTGTACTCAAAGTACAGCTCTCACTGTATCAACAAAACACGAACATCACAATTGCATGATGTACTTCAGTTTATACGCTTCATAGTTCGTCATTTGCGTACCCCTCTACTCCACTTCCTCACTGATATACGAAAGCTATTCTCGTATTACATTCTCTTTAGTCTATGAAACGCGTATATTTGCTCTGACTTAATACTATAGATGTTCGTGTATCATTGAAGAAGTTCACTGTTGCTTAAGACGGCATAGGATTTAGTGATGTGACAATATTATATATGAAGTAGATAAAGATTACAACATACGTGAGTTTCATTATACTTTATTACTTAAGTTAATGTTAGTATAATCTTATTATCTTATATGCACAAGACACAATCTTTAACCTACTCTAGAGTTGAATGTAATTCGATTATTGAGTCGTCCTCTGCATAAAACTAAACTTATTTTGATGATCACTAGTTTTATCTCTAAAATACATAAATTGAATGCATAAAAAATCGCCATTCCAAGCGGAGAGATCAACAACTCCAATAGCGTTCTGTCTTGGACAAATATATGGAATGACAGTGTGCCGATCAGTGTTTATTATTTTCATCCTATTTTACTAAGAACATAAATCTAGTATAGGCGTCATGTTCTCAATGTCACCTAGCTGCAATGCGACGCGCATTCTCACTCTCGTACTATTTAGGAAATCAGACTAAACATACAACTTTTTATGATATCTAACTTATGTAAGCATGTATCAATTCAAATTTACTTGATACTAGGATATATGTTTCTTCTCTTCTCTACAACTCATCCACTTAGAGATCAAAGATACACTTCAGTACAATCATTAGATAAGTTTCGTATGAGGTTGTGAGTATACATCGCATGATACCGATCTCTTTATTATATGTAGATTTTGATTTGCCTAGTTTCAATTGTTTTTTTTTTATTCAGGTTATATATCATATTGATCTTGTTTTCATATATATATTGATTGTGTGTCAATGAGCGTTGCTACGTTATAAGTCTCTATTTCGATGTTTGAGGTGGGCATGACTCTCTTATCTGATCAGAGCTATTGACGTGATAGAATTGCTGTGACTTTAGACTTAACTTGTCTGATGATGCTCATAATAGGAGATTCTACATGCACAAGACAGAGTCTGCGCTACTTACTAGCTAGAGTGTCGGTAACTAAATACGACTCTCTCATCAAACGATAACTAGCAGTAGCGGCCGCACGCAAAAAGGGAGGCCTCATGAAACATACGATTTACAGGATCCTGGTTACTTCCTTCAATTTATGATATAGAACCTTTCTTAGCTATCCCTATAACAACTACTAGAGTAACGACTTTCTATAGTTAGTATAAACTGTTTTTTTGCTGTTACGACCCATGGTGCTAATATCAAATGGAACAAACAATACCGAAACATATCATTCTGAACTCTAAATGCTACATTTACACATACAGGCTAAATCGGAGTAATAGATCATAGTCACAAAAAATTTAAGGATGGTAAAATGAACAATCTGAGATATACGCGAAGTACTACGTGTTACAAAGTACATGACTACTCAGATAATGTTTTTCAGAAAACTACGAAGAGATAGGCTTCTTCGTTAAGATCTACCCACTACTCCAGTCATGAACGGCTACTTTCAGAAAGATACTCCATGTTTCCCCGAGAAAATTTCCACTATGTCCAACAAGGCCTTTTCCCTTTCCAAGGGCCAGAGAAAAAGAAAAAAAACCGTTTTTACAAGTTCCCCGCTTTATGTTTTTTTTTATTTTTCCCTTTTTATTTTTCCCCCCCCCCGACAACTTGGAAAGCTAAATGGTGACTCGCGAGATTCCTAATCCATTAGCTCAGAACCCAATTCTAAACAAAAACCATACTTCCACAATCAATACATACAAATACACAAGAACTACAATTAATCGGAAATTACATACTAACACACTTTCAAACAACATCAACCAAATACACAAGAATAAAATTTACGCAGATATAAAATAAAAAAATGATCACCCATCTCCGCCCCTCCTTCCGCTTTCAACTCACCCACCCCGTCCCCAAATATATAAAAAAAAACAATGCCCGCCAACCCCCCTTATAAAAATTATCCAACACCCAAGCTAGCCCTAAATGCCATCTCTGGTCCCCCTCTCAATCTCCCACCTCTACCTCACCCAATCCCCCCCACCCTCACCTCTCTCCATAACAGATCTACACTCTACAAATAAAAATAACTAATCTTTCATTCCCTCCCTTTAAAAAAAAAAAAAAACTTCTCTCTCCGCTCCTACATCATTACATTATACTTCCGTTTCCGTCCCCCCAACCCAGCAATTAAACCCTCTTAAAAAAAATCAAATTCAAAAAACCCGCCCTTTCCCCATCGACCGTGTACAAATACAACCAACGCCCCTTCCCCCACGCCCCGTGACCCCATGTAAATACATTACCCAGGTGCATTGTCTGGAACCCACCGCCGGGCTTTCCCCCCCCCCCCCCCCTGGCCCCCCCGCCCCCCCGCTACCCCTCCTCCCCCCGAGCTCTCCCCCCGAAAATAAAACCCTCGTGCCCCCAATAATCCCAGAACCCGGTCTTGTACCCCCTCCTTACTCCCCCACCTCATCATACCCCCAGTATAATATAAAAAAATTACCAAAAAAGAAGTAAATTAGTCACCCTTAAAAATAACCACCATTACACTCCTCTATCACGATAAAAATTTCGTTTCCCCCAAAAATCCTAAAAAAACCCCAAAATACCTAAAAAAAAACTCACCACCCAAAAAAAACCAAAAAAACCAAAACCCCCCCACAAAAAATACACCAAAACCAAAAAAAAAGAAATATTCCGAAACAAAAAAAAAAACCCCCAATAACCAATTTATCCTCACCCCCCACGCAATATGGAACCTTCCATTTTGGGGGGAAAATTTGAATTTCAAATTTTAAGTTTTTAATAAAACTTTTCTTTTAATTAGAAAATATTTTGTATAATTAATTTTGTGAAATTCTTTTGTAAAAATGTAATGGATAAGAGAAAAATATTTTCTTGATCACTAATCATGCTTAATGATTTGTTTGTTCATACCTTAAGTGATTACTAATCTTAGAAATAGAATTTTACGATTAATAATTTGTAAACGTTTAATTTTATCGTAAACGTTTTTACATTTTGTTATTATCAAAACGTTGAGAGGTCGAAAAATATAAATAACGTTTTTAGACATTATTTGTATTAACAATCTCTCCCTTTTTGATGATGACAAAATATAAACTCATTTTGTATAAAATTAAAAGTTACAAAATTATTAAAGAGTTTTGTTCCATTTCTCCCCCTTTTTGTCGATATCAAAAAGGATGATCGTCGAGTAGTTGTAGGAAGAAAGAAATCGACGATATCAAGACTCCCCCTTGATGTATGCTCCCTCTCGTTCGGGGCACCAAGGGATCGATCTTACGTAAATTGTTTGCTACAAAACAAAGTTAGAAATACAAGTGCAAGACAAATATCTTTAAATCAACACATTATATTTAAGTCACCCAAAAGAGAGTTTCATTCAATCAATCAAGAAACTCATACAATAGCTAATGCAATTTATACGTTCATACAACATAAAATAAAACTAGAGCTAATACGAGCTAAGACAAATTCATACAATATTCATATGAATCATTATAATAGATAATAGATAATCATAAAGACATAACAATGCATATATCTACACTAGCAGATTCTTAGAATGTAGAAGATGCCATAATCAAAAGATGGAAGGTCAATTATTTAGACAAATTAATCATATGAGAATGATTAATTAATGAGGGAAAAAGAAGGGGTTGGTGACACATGATTTGGAGGGGCACGAGTTTGAGGTATAGGACGGGTAAGAAGAAAGTAAATGAAGTTGATTTTATTTCTCAAGGAGTAAAATTGGTGTCTAGAAAACTTGCAACAATGACAAAAGCTTGAGTGAAATTCAACTTGTGCATGAGAAGGAGGATGAATTTGTTATTGTGGTGGTGAATGTGGTGCATGAATGTAGGTATTGGATGGATTACTGTGTGAATCAAGGATGGTGGAGATGTTGTAGAGTTGGTTGATCATTTGATCTCTTAAGGGATTGTATGATGGTGGTGAAGGAGATTGAAAGTAGACTCTTAGAGGAAGTAGAGGTGACTCTTTTTAGGAAGAAGGTGATGATTTTGGAGTGGATGTTT
This sequence comes from Tanacetum coccineum, assembly GCA_026074375.1. Taxonomy (NCBI): domain Eukaryota; kingdom Viridiplantae; phylum Streptophyta; class Magnoliopsida; order Asterales; family Asteraceae; genus Tanacetum; species Tanacetum coccineum. The sequence continues at coordinate 5,339 of BQNB010168645.1, forward strand.
TGCGTTTCCATACTTGTCTTACCGACATTCTTGGTTTTCTAGAGAAGTTAGAGTGGTGGTTTAAGCAAGGCATTGATGATGAAGAAGAGGAGAATGAAGAAGGTGAGGGTGGTAGTAAGGTATGAGAATTTGATGATTTAAATAATGGAAAGGATAGTTTTACATGGCAAAGCATGGTTTGGATGGAAGAGGATGCCAAAGATGGTTTAGCTAAATAGGGAAATGACAGCTTGAGAATGTAGGTAGGAGGTCAAAGATACAGAAAAAGAGGCAAACTCAAAATTTTCGTTCCCCCATGGCGACGGTCCCATATCACCAGGCGGTCTAAAATATACTGGGGGCCGCCGGGTATTTAAGGGGGCCATTTTCTGGAAGACAAAAAATTTCTAGTTTTCCCTTTTTTTCTTAAATCCAGTGATTTCGGCATCTACCAAATTCAAGAATCAACTAATTCAAGCAATAATATGTAGTCCTAAACTAGCATGTAAATCATTTAGCAAGTAGTGGCATTGTTAGCATGTCATATTCATTCAATTTGCTAATCATATAATGTTGGTAGGATGGAGAAAATCATCCAAGTTAAATTTCATTTTCATTTGCCATTCCTAGTCCTAATAATATATCAAAAGACATAATGTATTAAACAAGAAGGATAATAGTAATAATAATAGTCTCTTAGTAGTTATGCCAACATGTTCACTTCCGTTTTCCACCTATCATGTTCTTGAGAGCTTGTCCGATTGACCTTAATCCTTCCTGGTGAGCATCTCGTTGTTGAGTTTGAAGATTAATAGTTTTGGAGAGATGGGTGTTAAAGTAATGACTTTCATTAGGAGGGTTTTAACGGACTCTATAGATAACATTGGACGATGAGGAGATGTTTTGGGACGAAGATGAAGAGTTGGAATGAAATGATTCATCATCATTTTCATCAAGGGTATCATCTAACGGATGAGATAAGGATGGATGATTCAAAGTGGTGGAGGAGGAGCTAGCATTTGATTCACGAGGTCTTTTCATGCTACGATCCGATCACGTCTTTCGCTCATAATGAGGAACGAGGGGATGCATGACTCGATCATGTAAGATGTAGCGACTAATTGCTAGCTCGGGAAAGACGAACACAACATGTTTGAACAATCTAGTCAAAAGCATTCCATAAGGTAAGAGTTCCTTAGGTTTGCTTCAAGTCTTTTCCATTCTTTTGAGAATGAAGAATGCTAGGGGGGGAAATTTGAATTTTAAATTTGAAGTTTTTAATAAAACTTTTCTTTTAATTATAAAATATTTTTTATAATTAATTTTGTGAAATTCTTTGTAAAAATGTATTGGATAAGAGAAAAATATTTTCTTGATCACTAATCATGCTTAATGATTTGTTTGTTCATACCTTAAGTGATTATTAATCTTTGAAATAGAATTTTACGATTAATAATTTGTAAACGTTTAATTTTATCGTAAACGTTTTTACATTTTGTTATTATCAAAACGTTGAGAGGTCGAAATTATAAATAAAAGTTGTTAGACATTATTTGTTATTATCAATTTTATTTTTTGATGATCACAAAATATTATTATATAACTATTTTGCATAAAATTAAAAGTTACAAAATTATTAAAGAGTTTTGTTCAATTTCTCCCCCTTTTTGTCGAATTAAAAAAGGATGATCGTCGAGTAGTTGTAGGAAGAAAGATATTGACGATATCAAGACTCCCCCTTGATGTATGCTCCCCCTCGTTCGGGGCACCAAGGGATCGATCTTACGAAAATTGTTTGCTACAAAACAAAGTTAGAGATACAAGAGCAAGACAAACATCTTTTAAACAACACATTAGATTCAAGTCACCCAAAAGAGAGTTTCATTCAACAATTAAGAAACTCATACAATAGAAAATGCAATTAATACATTCATACAACATAAGATAAAACTAGAACTAATGCGAGATAATTAATCCATAAGTCACACTACATGTTTTATAAGATAAAGAGAGACAATACTACATACGTCCTAAATGATTTATGATTCATAGAGAATGACTTTTTGAGCAAAAGGTTTGGGGTGACACGTTTATGAAAAATTTTAAAGTCATTTCAAGGTGGAGGTGGAAAGTGTGAGGTGATTGCGGTAATGAGAAGATACTCAAGATGAGCAAACATGATGTTTATCTCATCTCTTAAGGTTAAGAAAAGAGTTCGGTTGTGAAAGCAACATATGCAAGTTGACCCATGGTAGTCATGGTAGTTATAGTAAAGAGGGTGGCCCATGATAGGTGGTTGAGGTTGTGGTGGAGATGGTGTGATGGGATTCTTTGCTATGCTCTCTCTTTTTTTGTTAACAATTCTTTTTCTTATTCTACGTGTCATGAATGTGATCAAGAGGAATGATTGGTGACAAAAAGAGTATGATATCCAAAGAAGGGTAAATTTGAAGTGGTTGAGGGTTTGAAGGTCTAGGAGGAACATAAGAGATGTTGTTCAAGCAAAGGGGTGGTTCCACGTAGAGGAGAAGTTGGTTCATTTGAAGATGGTGGTGAAATCTAAAGTTTTGATTAAAAGGAAAAAGATGTGTTCTCTTGGCTTGATGATGTTTGATTGGTGGATAGAGTTTTGGATGGTGCATTTGGAGGAGTTGGAGATGAAGAAGTTGTTGTGGGAGAAGGTGTGGTGGTGACATCTTCATCACTAGAGATGTTAAACACAATAGTATTAGAGATGATGGTTAGTTTGATTTTCTTAAAAGGGTTAGAAGAAGAAGCTTTTGTGGAATTCACTTATTTAATTTGAAAGCGTAGGATCAAAGTAGAAAATCATGAGGATTAAGGAAATATATTCCAAAAGTTGTTTAGCAAAATGCAAGAAGTTTAGCTTCGGATTGGGTCTAAGACGAGAATAGGCAACGCACAGAAATCAGGTAGTCATAGTACATGTTTTGTGGGATTATGATGGCGGTCCCATATATACTCTTGGCTCGGTTCCCATAGAGATTAGGGGGACCGCCTTTATACTTTATGGGGGCCGTTCTCTGAAGACAGGAAAATTTTCCAGTTTTCCTGATTTTCTGCAGATCCAGTACATAAAGAAATTTCTTATTTTTCCTTTTTGCAATCAACTCTATTTCATCATGAATCATCTAATGCTTAACAATTAAATTCATAAAACTAACCATTCCAAATTCAATCAAAGAAACACATGTATGCATATTAGCTAATAGATAAGCATGCATATCATCATATATGTATTTATAGTGTATCAAGTTCATGCTACAAGTTGTTTTAAAATGATTAAAAATCGATTAGATATCAGAAGGCAAGTTATGTTGCCCGTACCACATACTAAGTTACCACTAAATAATATAAGTTTAAGTACTTAAGCTTCATAAAGTAATAAGTAATATAATTAATAATGTCACAAGACACATTTCCATATTGCTCACTTCTTGATATTTCTCCACAAGTTTTTGAGGCCTTTCCTGATTGACCTTAACCCACTACGTTGCTCGTCTCGAATTTAAACTTTACGGTTGATGATTTCGGTTTGACGGGTGTAAAAAGGTTCCGAAGTAGAGGTTCAATTTTAGGTGGGTTTTGGAAAAAACTTGGAGGAACTTCATTTGTTAACGAATGGACATTTAACAGAATGGGGGTAAGGATGCTTGCACGCGAGGCCCTTCGCCATTTTCCATCATCATATCATAATCATTAAGATGAGAGTGAGGATGGTTGGTCTCAAAGCGGAAGAAGAAGACGGGAGTAAGAAGTGGAGTGGAGACCTCTTCCCGTGCCCGATCCCTTCTAGTCTTTTCGCTCTTGTTGAGAGGGCAAGAGGATTCATGACAACGATTCGTACTAAGGACACAAGACTCATTGCACAATTCTTGATTTGCATTCATGTTGAGTTTAAATCATACGCGTTAATAACTTAACCATAGGGGTAGGATCAACCGCTTTTGTTTGGTGTCACCACTTATTAGTTTTGCCCACTATATTAGGCAGTTTTGAACTTTTTGGCGTGGTATAAACAATAACATGTAAAAAAGACTCGCGGGAACATGGTCTCTGATTACCCCCTGACAGGAAAACGATTTTTTCCTGGATAATTTCTTCTAAAGGCTTCAAGGTTGGCATAATTTCATGAGTGATAATTTGATATTCATGAACATCAATTTCTTCCTCATAACGGATGCGACAGACTTGACCTTCTCGGTCAATTCAAATAGACGAAATAATGTCAATAGGAGGAGGGTTGGTTTGATATGGATCATTCGTAGGGACACCATATGCCAACTCATCAAGTGACCACTTGTCAGTAAAGACACAGACACCCTCACAAGGTATGTCAAGAATTTGAGCAAATTCTTCAAGAGAGTAAGAAAAGAATTGATTTTGAATCCCAAATTTGATGAACATTTGACCTTCGTCGAAATAGGTTAATTGATATTGACTATAAAACTCAAGTAAGAAACGAGGACAAATTTGGTCAATAAATTTCTAAGGAGACATCAACTCGGACAAAGAGAACAAAGACCGAACATAGTTTAGATCCGCAAAGTTTTCAAAAACCACCCGACCCTTATGAATGTAGTGACTTTCAAGGTTTCTTAGTTTTTCTTTTATAGGTGTACGGTATTCATGTGATATTATTAAAATATAGTGTCTTGTATTTTTGCGATCTTCGGATGACTTGCGTGGCATGATTTCCTAGAAAAAGAGTGAAATCACATTTTATTACCTTTTACTTGTAATTTGTTATGCACATTGTTTCTAGTGTGTGCCTAAATGTGACAAATGTGGAGTAACGATTAACTCGACCTAAAACATAAAATCCTAAGAGTTAATTGATGCGGTCGTCGTAGGACTTCTACAAGAAGTTTTACAACTCCCTAGGCAGAGCACCTAATCGTTGTAGTAGTAGTATAGGCAAGACTCGGGGGGTTGTTATCGTTCACTCGAGGAATAGGTTGGGAAGGCTTGATCATGGTCTAACAGAATTCTAAGGGTTGGGGAAAGATTATTTTTGCATTTTTATATTTTATAGAAAGCAAGTAAATCATATATTAGAGAGATTGTTGGTTTTAGCTATTAAACTAAATATAAATCTACGCTACTGGTGATAACAATAAGATAAAAGATTGTGTTTATTTAATCATGTATTACTCCCTAGATTGCTTCTCCTAGTGTTGTTGCCTTGTCACCCTTGTGATGATCTGTGTAACTATTTCCTAAGTCATGAACGAATTACACGAACTCGCCGTCTACTTAGTATTCCGCTAGAGCAACGCACACGTAAGGTAGTATGAAGACTATTACATGGCCCCTAGGAGTACACTAAGTGCATGTGAAATATATTAAAAGTGGATCAACCATATTAGGGGGAAATATAGTAGAGGTGATATCGATGGTATCTTTCTACAACAATCAGTTTCCTAGACATATCAAACAAGCGTTTCATGAAAAAATGATGGTTTTTAGGAGCCTAACATGCACATCTTACATCGAAGCAACACCTATTAAGATCTACCATTATTGGTTTCATACAATCATAAATAAAGGACAATAGAAGGTTTAGCTAAGCATATTAAAGATATAAAGCAAGAGCATAGATAGATATCAAACAACACATAGACATACTGAATGATTAAATAAACCTTACTTGATTAAAACATGAGTTGAAGGAAGTACAATAGGGTTTTTAGGCCCTAAATTCATCCCTAACAGCTGCTAAACGAACTAGGGTTCGTACCATCTTTTTATTCTAAAGTTACACACTCAAACCCTAAATTCGGGGTTTGTATATTTAAGAGAAACGTTTTGTGACGGCGTCACGGTTAATCGTGACGCAGTCTATGAAAGAGAATATCTAGATATATAGGTGGGTGTTATGCTTCTACGCCGTCGGTGGTATCTTGTGACGCTAGTCTTGATCTTCCACCGGTGGATGGGTCACGGTTGTATTGTGTGAAGCCGTTCAGCTATTGTAGAGAAATTCTTAATCAATGTTGGTGTAGGTCCATAGTCTTGTCCATTTCTTCTCTAAATGAGCCCAAGTCACGTGTAATTCTTCCAAATGCCTTCCAAATGAGAAATACCCGAAAAGGAACGATTAAGTACCTATTTTGGGCATAAATACACGATTTTGGGGGTTAAACGACCCCGAAAAAGTGTATAAAATGACACCTCATCAAATACCTTTACACTTGGAATTTACTTGTCCTCAAGCAAATGGTCTTTTCTACCTAGACAATAACAATATGAGGGGTCATTTTACCTACTCTTTAAACATATTTTACAACACAACCTCTTAGGCCTCGTAATTAAGAGAATGGAAAATATATACTAGCACCTCACATAAGTGTTTGGGGATTCTCTCTTTCACTCGGTTGTATAATAAATTATAACGTATGGGGGAAACGGAAAATCAACACTCATTACCTGTCATAGCATATAAATTACCATAGGCTTGGTAAAGGATCAAACCTCCACCGCTAGGTGCACGTATTATTCATTACTATCTAAGAGGTCTTTTATAAAGGGTTGTGGGGTGTAGGTGTAGGATAACATATAATGAAAACGGAAATGGATGAGATACATTTGGGTGGCTTTGGGTGAATTTAGAGTGGAAGGGTTAGCTAATTATTTACACGAATACACTTTGGTATGGTTGCTAAGCCAAGACTCGGACAAAGATCTACAAACTCTACACAACTCTACATCAATCTCTTTCTTTTTCTTTTCTTATTTTTTTAATAAGTAACATAATACAACATGGGGGTTTATAACACGTACCCCTACACTTGAGCTTTTACATGCTCGATATTTACAATCTAACTAATGACACGTATTGAGGTGGATCAAAATAACATGGAGATCATTTGACAAACATATGGGGGGTATTGACTTAACTTTTCTTCCCCATTCTTTCGCGAAATAAATACTACCATGAATCCCAATCGTCCCAAAACTGTATTTACAAGGATAAAGACTTAGCAACCGTGTACTCAAATAATGTGAGTACATATAAGGTAGGCTAGGGCGATTTGGGTGTAACGATTGGTTTACGGGTGACAATGTTCTTCATTAATAATCCAGATTAACCAGAAAATTATGAGAAGCATGAAAAAGGATAGGCTCAAAGGGTTGTACTAGGGGCATCCTACACTAAAGGTGAGTGCATGGCAAGGGTGTGGAATGTGTTACATGATCAGTGTGATCATAATAACAATTACAGGTTTAAAACATGGGTTAATCCTAATGCCTCTTATTAAGAAAATCTTAATACTTATTATGCGGTCTCGGGATGCATCACCAAAACAAGTACTAGAATTTAATATGCTGGTTACACTCATATGATATTCTTACCTAACCACCAGAACATTCCAAAAAAGGTGAAAGCAATGATACATGGCCGTAACATGGAAGGAATGACATCACGCCTGCGAATCAAAACCTTACTACGGAAACCGAGTAAAGTAAAGATAAAATCATCTTGGGTTACCAATGATGGGTACCCGAGAATTCCTAAAGATCTAAAGGCGAACCTCACATTTTTGGGTGGAATTCTGAGGGTTATTGTGCTAGTCATATAATTCCTATCCATGAGACGCTATTAATACTCGGTTTTCGTCGGTATGTGTCATAAAAAAAATTAAATTTAGGTAAAAATTACCTCTTATGCTATGTTGCGATATATTACCCATTATTTTAAGGACAAAGCAAATGACAAATGAAAGAATAGTTTTTAAGGCTTATTTTTCCTCTACACTTAAGTTAAACATTGTCCCCAATGTTATATAAAGGTACCCGTAAAAACGAATAAAGGGAAAAGAAAACAAGGAAAAGAAACTAGTACTCCTCTGGTTTGCTCAATAATGGAGAAGAAAATGCGATAACTGGTTAAATCGTCCTCCGAGAATCGTCCAATAAAACTTTCTAAGAACTTGCAAGCTTCTTCTCATCAAATATAACCTGTAATCAAAGACAAAGACAACTATACCAAGCATAAAATGTGCGATTTATAAATATACAAAATGAAATTAGGGTTCGACTCGATAAAGCAGTAAAGATGGGATGAGAGAATTGTCAAACTCGTTGGTTTTATAGGTTTATAACAAAAGAGTACATATTTTAAATGTTATGCAAGTTTTATTTTCAAAAATAATTAAAAACTTTAAGTTTTCTGAACCTGGGCGTTTAACGCCGTCAGGGAAATCTTAACGCCGTCACAGGTGTCATGGTGACGGCGTCGTGTGTAAATCGTGACGCCGTCTCCATGTTTTGTGAAAATGAAAATTTTGTTTTTTATGAAAAATTTCCTACACTTGATTTCATAAGTTAATTCCTGTACAAATAGCTACATAAAACCTGATGATCGACAATTTACTCATAGGACTCGAAACTGACGCGAATTAATCTAAACAAATTATTTAACATGCTTGAACTTGGTTCTAAAAACTGGATAGATTCCCCTACACTTATTGTTTCAAAATATCTTTGATTGAAATTAAGACGAGATTAAGAACAATACAAAGCATG
>BQNB010168646.1:0-13867 GCA_026074375.1 Tanacetum coccineum
ACAATTATACCCAATTCTCAAAAATTACAAAAATATCTTATACATATATATATCTATGGCCGGATATGGTGAAAAAGATCAAGAAAAATATCACATACTTGCACCTTGATCTTTTACATTCAACAACTCGTTAAACCTTCAAGACTTTCACAAGTCTTGACCAAGACTTCCCTAGAAATCCTTTTCTTGTCTAAGACTTTCCTAATACTATCACATGTGATCTTTGACTAGTCATGTGAGTTATATAAGGTCTTAGCTAGAAAGAATACTCATACACATCTCATTTGCTAAGTGAAAACATCACTCATTCTCTCCCTTTTCCTTTCTTACCCACGGCTCAATACAAACACACTACCAAATCCATATAAAATTTATCTACAACACTTACAAGCACTCCTACAACATATCTAAGATATCCTAAGGTGATTAGAAGGTTTGCTTTGGGGTTTACAAGTGTTAAGCAAAGGAAAAGAAAGATTAGGGTTTCATTTGGTTTTAGGGTTTTCAAGTGTTGTAAGCTTGGGTTTGTTTTCTGAACAAGGTTTAGATCATATTTTTCATCATCCTACTTCATATTAAGGTTACCTAAAAACCCTAATCTCTTTACTTTCATGATTTTATGCATATATAATGTTTGTATAGTTAATCACCATTTAAGAACTTATTTACTTGTAAAATGGATTTTTACACTTGTTTATGATTTGGTACACTTTCACACATGACATATGGATGTCAATATCATGTTATAATAGATGTATAAGTATTGTACATGTAAGGTTTATGTATAAAAAGTATATATAAGCAAGTTATCTAAAAAGTATACTTATGAAAGTTCATGGATAAATAAGTATGTACACATTTGGATCTTGTGATTCTTGGACAATATATGGACAAATCTTGGACTAGAGACCCTAATGATGTAAGACATGTGATAATAAGTATGGTAATGGACTTGTAACAAAGTGGGCTTAACTAAAAAGTTATAAAAACTAGTTTAAACACATTTTTACCAAAAATATCAAAACCTTCTGTTAGAATTCGAAAAATAAAGCATCCATTTTATATTTTTATAAAATACTACATCTCATGAGGATTCCAAAAAGGTAAGAAACTTAAAAATCCGCTTTATAACGAAGGAGATACGTAGTTTACAAGTTATACGATAATAAACGGGTTTATAAAAGAAATTTTATAAAGACAAGTTAAAAAATACTTTTGATATACAAGATTAGTTATTTTTCTCAAATAGTACATATTTTTAGGATTCCAAAACAATAATAATCATAATTTTTTGATCAATAACGAAGGAGTTATGAATTTCACAAGTTTACGATAATTAAAGTTTATAAAAATAATTTTATAAACTATGAACAGTAAAAATCACTATTCATCTCATATACTTATTTTTTAAAAATATTATATTTTGTTAGAACTTTCAATTACGAAGATGTGCTCGAAAGAATCACTAAAATCGGAGCTAAAACGGATAAAATACGGCATTTACGGGTTTACGACGAATAATTTTATAAAAGTATATGAACAGTAAAAACCACTGTTCACTAGGGGACTCAAATATTAAAAATGTAATATTTAGATACGTCGTCTTAATACGAGAACGTGAACATAAGAAACGTAAGAAACGGGCTTGATAAAGTTATGCCGTTTTTACTAAAGAGATATGTATAAACGTTTTTACATTATAAATATGCTTTCATAAACGCAATTAGACGGTGATGTAGCTATATAGAATTGTTTAGGGGAATTAGTTAGTCAAAGTGCTTAGTACTTTACAACACATTTATTTAATTTAGGTTGCATTTCGCGGTCATTACCTTTGACACATTTTTTTGTTATACTTGGATTATTCATTCACTCAAGGTAAGTTTATTCGCCCTTGTTTTACTTTTTCTTTACATATACTTTACAAATTTTTGGGTGAGAACATCTTGTTACCAACTTCATTTACGTGTTTGGTTTTATTCATCTACATTGTGCGTTTACGATTCGCGTTTTACAAACTGTCTTCACACTCTAGTACTGTATTTTGGGATGTTTTACATTGCTTGTTTCACTTTATTTTTGAAAACAAGGACATTATTTTACTTTTAACCAAATGATTACGGATTAGCTTAAGCGGATTGAACTGTGAATTACTCGAAGGGTAAGCGCGAATGTTATGAAATAGATATATTCGGGTGTGACAGCCCCGTTTGGGTGATTAGCTATCATCGGGCAAACGAACGTTATAGCATGTCGGAGACATACATTTTCACGAATCACCAACATATTACGGTGCTTGAATAAACAGTGGCATCTTATTATGAGTTAACGCAATAAGTTTCAATGGAAACTTAGAATAATCATAATCATTGTTTTATACACACTTGAATATTTACGTTGCCTTGAATAAAGTGGCAATTCATAACTTGAACAATGGTGGTCCAATTATACTTAACTTTTTGGGGATTTAAATAGGTCATGCATACTTTACAACTCTTTGATTTCCAACATTTATACATACATTTTTGAGGAAACATACAAGGATCGGAACGGTCATACATACTTTACTGAACTTTGGTTACAACCATTTATATTCAAACATAACCTATGAACTCACCAACTTTATGGTTTGACACTTTTTTAAGCATGTTTTATCAGGTTTATCTAGATGCTTGGCTTAATGATGTGAATTGAATTTCTAAATAATTCAAGATTTCGTTTTCAACAACACAGTTTAGATGGTCGTTACTCTCATGACTTAAGCAATGGTATTATGAAGTTACGACTCCCGGTTTCATCTTTCTGATTGCGACCCACATGATTTTGGGGGGGGTGTTACACACATTTGTGGTTGGTGTTTTGATTCATGGATGATAAAATTGTGTAGAGTTTGTAGTTGAGAGTATTTGAAAGACTGGAAATCGATTATATGATCGATTGATACCCTTAATCGCTATTATTTATGAATATATCCTCTAAACAAATAATTTTCACCCATTCAGTAGTAGTTTATGCCTAGCAACATTATTTACACCCAGCAGTAGTTATGTTTATGCCTAGCGCATTAACTTAGAACCTAAAGTAGTAAGTTAGGGCCTAGCATCATTAAATTTGAGTAACCAGTATTAACTCTATTTCCATTCAAAAAAGCTTTTCCATCCTCCTATTTTAACACTTTATTTGACTTTTCCTGCAAAACATGTTTGTACCCACCCCCACCCTCCCCACCCCTCCCGACCCCCCAACACCCACACTCCACGCCCTCATGGGAACCAACCCCCACAGTCCCATTCACCCATACCCCCCCCCCTCCCCCCTTCCCCACCCACCGAGCCCCCCCCCCCCCCTCCACCCCCTCACCCGCTACCTTCCCGCTCACGCCCTCATAAAACCAAGAAAACACAAGTCATAGCAATTTTCACAAAATATCACAGTATTAATTTTACCTAAAAAGTATTATGAAACTAAACATTTGTAACTCTGCATGTATTAAAGTATAACTAGCAGTATATTTTAGACTTAACAGCATGAAAATTTTAATGACATGAAATTAACAGTACTAATTCATACAAAACTCTACAAAAACATAAAGAGATAAAAGACTTCTAAAGATTCCTCATTCAATACTAACAATCAAATATTGCAATCTACTTACAGCTCATATGATGTTTTGTGTATCAACCACCAAATGGGTCGCTAATGGTATAATGAATTCATCAGGAGGCGATTACTTCGTAGATCAATAGTACTATGATATGAGAATGACCTATAAAAGATGTCGTTTAAAATTACGATACATTGGATCTATTTGAAATTGTTTATACAAGCACCTTGGCTTAAATTGTTCATACAATGTGATAACAAAGGATTTTAGCTCATAACAAAAATTCCCAAGATGTGATGACACCATATCTTTTATGCTTGTGATCCCTAAAAAGGGCAATCCACCAATGTTTCCTTAGACCTCGTGCTCTTTGACCTGAGAAAAAATGCTTTAAAACGTCAACATAAAGTGGTGTGAATTCGATATGTTTATGTAAATATAATGAGGACAGCGATTTCCAAGTGTATGCTATGCTAAAGATGAAATTTCACAAAGTGTAATTACGTTTCCCTAAGCTCATGACACTAAAGCTCGACATGTATGAATTGCAATATAAATTGCCAGCATTGCCCTTGATGATGTTTTAACCCGAAACATCCCAAATCCGACATGGTATATGTTCGTTGTCTGGCAAACCGGCACAATGAGTGCTACTCACCCGAACGGGGATGTCAATCCCAAATAGATCTATTTATAACATTCGCGCTCACACAAAGTAATTGACAATTCATGATAATGAGCATAGTGGGTTATCCCCTTCTTAGGCAAACACGTAATCTGAATTAAATTCACACGTGCGTCCAATTTGTAAAACGATGCATGTTTCTCACCCCAAAAGTTATAAACCATTGATATAGTAAAACATGGGGCTAATAAACTCCACATTAGTGAATAGTGTTGAATAATATAAATCAAGAGTGAGTCGACAAGCGGAAATCCATGAACGCAAAAACCTAAATTAAAATTGTAGGCGTATGAGTGCAATGTACTTAAAATACTAAATTTGAAGTTATATAGTTACACCACCACCTAATTGGTCCTTTGGTTTAGTTTAAATGTCAAAAAAATTTTTAAACGTACTTTATGCAAATAAGGTGTTTGTATTTGTATCCGTAAAATACATGTGTTGGTTTTCGTCTCACAAATTGATTGTTTGTAATAAATACATGTTATTTTAATATTATTATTGTTTATATAAATGATATTTTATTAATTAGTTTAATTGTTTTTATATAAATAGTGCACAAAAAGTTAAAATTAGTGCATACGGTATTATAAAACTTATATCTTTATCGTTTAAAACTTGTTTTTCACGTATTTATTTCCATGGCTCACGGTAATTAAGAAAATATATTAAATATTATATTTATTTTTATTTATGCCCTGATTGGAACAGTAACTTATTGTTTTTATAAAATTATATAAAACTATTTTTATATAATTAATCGTCGTAACCTTTCAAAGGTCATAACTTACTCATATTTAATCTGTTTCGCTTGTTCTTTATATGTATGGAATCGTGACGAAATAAACTATTTAAATAAAACACTTACTGAATTTATAAAAATTCGTGGTCAACTCAGAAAAGTCAAACAGTTTATAAAAGTGTTTTTATAAACTTAAATCTTGCAAAACTCGTATCTTATTCGTTTTAATTCGGTTTCTAGTGATTCCTATGCCCACGTCTTCGTAATTAAAAGCTCTATTTAGGAAAATTGTTTCCCAACAGTACACTATCGTGAACAGTAACCGATTTTTATAACTTTACTTTTATAAAAATACTTTTTAACTTAAACTTGTAAATAACGTATCACTTTCATTTTAAATCCGTTTTTCGAGTTTCTTACATGTTTGGATTCCTCATGGAAAGTACTATTTTTTATAAAATATCCCCCTTAATTTATCAGATTTGAAACAGTGAATATTTTTATAAAATAACTTTTATAAAAATACTTTTATACATTTAATTATTGTAAACTTAAAAATGCCATATCTTTTTCGTTATAGCACGGTTTTTTAAGTTCCTTATATGCTTAAGATCCTTGCGATGAGTACTAATTAAATAAAATATAAAATATATGCATTATTAGACGAATTCCAACAGTAGGTAATTAAGTTTGGACATAATTATCTTTATACACTTGATTTATATACTTTTCACTTTATTAAACCATTACAAGTCCTCTAACTTAATAAATAACACGACTTGATATATCTTAAGTCCTCTATAATATGTCCATGATACTTGTCCATGAGTAAGTATCCTCAAAATCATTTGTTCATAACTTTTGCATTTAAAACTTTCAATACAAAATAATTCAGAAACTAACCATATAAATTATTTAACACTTATATATAATATGTACTTCCATTTTAAGTATTATTCCACTAACATGTACATAAAATTCGAACCTTGTATACCTTGTAATATCTCATTATTTCATGAAAATAAGCTAGGTGGTGTTTAACATATATAAGCAAGTATGTACATAATTAAATGAATTGAATGATTGTTTTACACCTTTAAATAGCCTTATGAAATGTAAAGGAATGTTGGAAAACATAAGCTTATACTTAAGCCTTAACCCAAATAATCAAACACAAGATCAAACCCTAATTAGGAAAACCCTAATTATATTTCTTGTATGCTTCTTGTTAAACCACAAACCCAAGCTTCCAATACACTTGAATGACCTTAGATATGCTTGATAACAATGCTTGAACACTTAGAATACTTTAGGATGGAATTTAATATGAAACCCTAGCTTAATTATTTTGAGCCGTGGGTTATTGTTAGTGAGGAGGGGGTTTTTGCTTGTGAAATGGTTAGTGAATGAGAGATGAGATAGAATAAGTCTTGGACTTTCCTTTTATAGATCCTAGTATTACCAAAACTACCTTAAACCAAAACCTTGGACTTGAAGTGGTTTAAGTACAAGTTGTAAGACTTCTCCTCCTCCATAGGAGGAGGGGGACGACAATGTGAGGGGGAGGGAGTACATTGACAAGCCAATTACTAGGAACTTGGGATTAGTATGTACTTATGTGTAAGGTATGACTAGGATAGTATCCATACTAGTGGGTTTAAGATTTTATTAAGTGTGATAGTGCATGTATCCGGCCTATAGCTTATTTTTGTGAGGAAATGAGTTAATTTTTGTGTATTGAGTGAAAAAGTGGGTATTTGTTTGAGTATAGATGGGTATTGGTGCTTCCGGGTATGCCTAAATGTAATTTATTGTGAAACGTAAGCGTTTTATGTAACCAATAAAAATAAAATATGAAAAGTTATAAATTATACTCTTAATAATTGTATAACACTTGCTTGGCGTAAACTTTTATTTGTTTGGTGTCCGTTTACGTTGAATGATGATTTTTAGTTTACGCGATTTAACTATACGATAATAATTAAAAGTAAACGCGCAAAAGCCTAAAAAATAGTGGAATAAATGAAGTCGTAAATGACCTGAAAATGTGAAATGTTACAGTCTCCACCCGTTAGAAGAGCCTTGTCCTCAAGGCTCAAGTTGAAACACTTGATGAAGGTACGGGTTTAGTAAAGAGATGCAGATACTTCTTTTGAAATTGGTCTTCGCGTTCCCATGTGAACTCAGGACCTCTCCTTGAGTTCCATTGAACCTTGATAATTGGGATACAACTTTGCTTCAACCGTTTGACTTCTCGATCCATGATCTCTACAGGTTCTTCTACAAACAGGCTTGTCATATCCTAATGAGTCCTTTCCAACGGAACGTTCTAATGGTTCTTTTTTTTTTTATATTTCTCCTTTATATTTTTGTCTTATTTTTTTTCCTCTTTTTTTTTTTTTTTTTTTTTCTTTTTTTTTTTTTCTTAGTCGGAATAACATTTCTTCAAGTTGGATACATGAAATGTATTGTGAACCTTGCTCAACTCTTTAGGAAGTTCAAGCTTGTAAGCAACGGTTCCAACCTTTTCCAGCACCTTGAAAGGTCCAACATATCTAGGGTTTAACTTCTCCCTTTTGCCAAAGCGCATGACCCCTTTCCAAGGTGAAACTTTGAGCATAACTCTATCCCCAACTTGGAACTCCATCGGCTTACGCTTTAAGTCGGCGTAACTCTTTTGTCGGTCATGAGCGGCTTGCATTCTTTGTTTGATTTGGATGACCTTCTTAGTTGTTTCTTGGAGAATTTCTGGACCGGTGAGTTGAACTTGTCCGACCTCGGCCCAACAAACAGGTGAACGACACTTTTGACCGTAAAGTGCCTTGAATGGTGCAGCCTTGATAGTGCCCATCAGTTTGTGGATGGTACGTAGTACTCATGTCCAAAATAGTACCCAAAGCCTTCTGAAGTGATCTTTAGAAATTTGATGCAAACCTAGGGTCACGATCACAAATGATTAAGGCAGGTATTCCATGCCTCGTGACTACCTCTTTTAGGTACATTCTTGCCAATTTCTCCATGGAATCAGTTTCTCTCATTGGCGTAAAGATTGCAGACTTAGTAAGTCGGTCAACAATCACCCAAATGGTGTCATAACCTTGCGACGACTTAGGAAGCTTTGTGACAAAATCCATTGTGATGTTATCCCACTTCCATTGGGGTATCTCGGGTTGTACCAACAAGCCCGATGGCCTTTGGTGTTCGGCCTTGACTCTAGCACATGTCAAACATTTGCTAACATAGGTGGCGATGTCGGCTTTCATATTGGGCCACCAATATAGCTTCTTCATGTCTTGGTACATCTTGTCAGAACCCGGATGGATGGAGTATTTTGATTTGTGGGACTCGTGCATGATCACAGTCCTTAAGTCACCATAACATGGCAACCAACTCCTGCCGTTTAAGCATAGGGTTCCGTCGGCGCGGGGTTCTAACTTTTCCTTCGGTATATCCTTCCTGATCATACCTCCTACATCTTCGTTCTTGAGATTCTCTGGTTTTTGTGCTTCGGTCTGAGCATTCAAGATTTGTTTGGGAAGATCCAAACCAATAGTCATCACTAAGGCTCAAACTCTTAATGGTTTAATTCGCTCTTTCCTGCTCAAAGCATCAACAACAACATTTGCTTTCCCCGGGTGATAACGAATCTCACAATCGTAATCACTGAGCAACTCTAACCAACGACATTGCCTCATATTCAACTCCTTTTGGTCAAGTATGTGTTGTAGACTCTTATGATTTGTGAACACCGTACACTTGGTCCCATACAAGTAGTGCCTCCAAATCTTTAGGGCAAACACGACTGCACTAAGTTCCAAATCATGAGTAGTATAATTTTTCTCATGAATCTTCAACTGTTGTGATGTGTAAGCAATCACCTTATTGTTTTGCATCAATACCGCACCAATCCTTTATGCGACGCATCGCAATAAACATTGAAGTTCTCAGCTCCTTGAAGGAGAGCTAAGATATGTGCGCTACACAACTTATTCTTCAATGTCTAAAAAGTTGCTTCTTGCTTATCGCCCCATTCAAAAATGACTTTCTTCTGAGTAAGTTTGGTCATTGGTTTAGCGATTTTTGAAAATCCTTTAATAAATCTTCGGTAGTATCCAGTAAGACCTAAAAATTAACGAATCTTCGTTGGTGTTTTAGGAGACACCCAATCTTTAATAGATTCAATCTTGGCAGGATCCACGTGAATGCCTTAACAGTCAATCACGTGACCGAGAATATGTACCTTAGGAATCCAAAATTTAAATTTTGAAAATTTAGCATATAACTCCTCCTTCTTAAGCAGTTCTAGAATTGCCTTAAGATTTTCTTCATGTTCCTTTTTATCCTTTGAATAAATAAGTATATCGTCGATAAAGACAATTACAAACTTATCCAAGTATGGTTTGCACACTCGGTTCATGAGGTTCATGAATACCGCAGTTTAGCTGCAGTTTGTCAAACCAAATGGCATCACTTGGTAAACTCGTAATGACCATACACTGAGTCTATATTCCGTCTTACGAAATATCTTTTTTCCGTTACTCGAAGCTGTTGAATAACCAATCGTCCGTTGCACATATCGATATGATCCAATCTCCTTTTTTGAATAAACACTGGATCCTTGTAGTTGATCAAACAAATCATCAATCCTTGGGAGAGGATAACTATTCTTCATCGTTAGCTTGTTTAATTCCCGATAGTCGATGCACATTCGATATGATCCGTCCTTTTTTTTGACAAACAAGACCGGAGCTCCCCAAGGTGAGGAACTGGGTCTTATAAAGCCCTTGTCGGATAATTCTTGCAGTTGTTCCGAGAACTCTTTCATTTCGGAAAGAGCTAATTGATAAGGTGCTCGTGCTACAGGTGCAGCACCAGGCATCAAATCGATTTGGAATTCCACTTGTCGAGTCGGTGGAAGACCCGACAAATCTTCAGGAAATACTTCAGGAAAATCTCGAACAATTGGTACATCCTCAAGTCGCTTCTCCCCCGACTTGTCTTCAGTCTCCTTTGTAGTAACATGTGCCAAAAAGACATTATGTCCTTTAAACAAATATTTATGAGTTTTGGTGCACGAAATGATATTCAAACGAGTCCCGTTTCCTTGATTAGTTCTGTCACCATGAATAATTAAGATTTCATTTCCCTAGGGAATACGAATGATCTTCTCGGCACAATCCATGACAGCGTGGTATTTTAACAACTAATCCATACTGATCATGACGTCGAAGCTACCAAGTTCTACGGGCATTAAGTTGATGTTGAATGGATGGTTTAAGAAGTTTAATGTACAACCCTGGATGATAGTGTTTATCCCAATTATATTCCCGTCGGCTACTTCAACATCATAATAATGGTCTAATGCAGTTGGTGTGATATCAAATTAGGGAACTAAATGTAGTAGATACAATACATGTCTAATCGGCTCCAGTATCAATATAATATGATGAAGATATGGGGTCGTTTATAAGGAACGCGTACCCGTATCGAAGTTGGTATGTACGGGAGGTTTGTTCCCGCATTGCCCACCACACAAACCTTTGCTGGAGCATTGTCATTCCCACGTTGATTACCATTGTTTCCATTCTTCAACTTCGAGCAATCTTTCTTGAAATGCCCCTGAACACCACAATCATAGCAAGTTACAACATTCTGAGTTGTTCTAGAGTTCCCACGATTGTTATTATTACCATTGGGACCAGAACTCCTACAGTCACGAGCCAGATGACCGATCTTCTTGCACTTATTACACCTGGGAGCACATGGACCTTTGTGGTGATAGTTGCATTTTGTATACAAGGGCAATGATCCCGTTTACTCCCTCTTTTCACCAGGCCCAGCAGTGTAAGCCCTCCTAGTGTTCTGTCTCTTGTTTTGTTGTTAGTGCCCCTGATTGTTTCCAACATTAAACTCCAACTTCCTCTTCTGCTCAGCTTGCCTTTCAGTAATAGTGAGGACTTTTTGATCCATTTGATCATTGGCAAACTCAATTGCTTTCTCCATCATCTTGGGTTGATATGACATTACATTTCCCCGAATCATATCAGGAAGTCCACCAACATATTTCTCAACTTCCTCTGATTCCTCGTGGAACATCCTTCCACACATCAGTGCAAGCTCTTGAAAACGCAGAGTGTAACTTGTGACATCAGTACCTTTTACTTTTAGGTTCCAGAGCTCAATTTCTAACTTCTTGATTTCACCCCTTGGGCAGTATTTGACTGTCATCATCTTCTTTAGTACCTTCCAGTCCATAGCATAAGCAACATCTTGAGTAACAGTCTTTAGGTAGGAGTTCCACCATGTTAGAGCATTTCCAAGGAGAGTGCATGTAGCAAACTATATGGAACACCGATTCTATCTTTTCGAACCATTATGATAGCACAACCACTCCTTCAGTACCCTTAAAAGTAAAGGGCTTGCAATTCAAAAAATCCTTGTACGTACACTCACGGGGAGTGCGTACAGTTCCTTTAATTCCAGTGTTAGAATTGTGGCTTTCGTCGCCATGACCATTAGTGCTATTTCGAAGAGTGTCATGGTTAGCAAGTGCCACAAACACTCTTGCTTATATTAGTTGCTCAACAACAGCAGCTGTCATAGGGGTAGCAGCCGCAACAGCAGCCCTTGCAGCAACAGCAGCCCTTGCAGTAGCAGAGGATCTCCTTGGTGGCATATTGTTCTAAATCACAACAATATAAAATACGTGAGTTTTCATAAACATCACAACATGACATGGGTACAACATATATAAAACAAGATCACATCACATAGTGATTATATAACATGACTGGGATCACAACACATAACAGAATTGAGATCGACATGACATAATACAACACATCATATATAACTGGAAAACATACATGATTGTCTGATACAAGAAATGAAAAATACAAATCCTACTACCGTGCTAGCTGGGTATAAAACCCATAATACTTAGCCGGCTAACATAATGATATCTATGAATATGACATAAAAATGTAAACCTAGGCAGAACTACCAGCGCCATCGGGATCATCTGCATAAGCCTGTTCTCTAGCCTGAAGTACCTGAATCTGTCCTAATGCCGCTGACAACTGTCCCTGTAGTGATGAAACCTGTGCAATCAATGTCGTCATTAGTG
Source organism: Tanacetum coccineum (assembly GCA_026074375.1). Classification (NCBI taxonomy): domain Eukaryota; kingdom Viridiplantae; phylum Streptophyta; class Magnoliopsida; order Asterales; family Asteraceae; genus Tanacetum; species Tanacetum coccineum. The sequence continues at coordinate 12,158 of BQNB010168646.1, forward strand.
TCTCCTGTGAGGCGATACGGTAATCCTGCATCTAGGTATGAGTCCTATATGCTTGCAGTTCATAGTGAACTACCGAACTCAACCCAACGGAATGTGCCCAAGCCTCTTGGGAAACGTGGGCCTCTCGATCCAACAGTCGTGCAGTCTCATAGTGAAACTGTCTATCCTCGACCAATCCATCAACTCTCTAAAATAACCGAGTCTGTCTGTCATGACCATCCTCGATCACAGCATAAATATCCTGAGTGTCCTGCTCATGCACCGCAGCGAGCTCAATCACTCTAGCATTGACCCCCTCGAGGGTCGTCGGTGCTACCTCATCAACAGCCTCTGCCAGGTCTACCCAAACATCCCTAATGCCATAGCCAACCTCCTCGGCTCTTTAACGTCTAATCTCGGCACCTATAGTGTCGATAAACCCATAATCCGCTCTATGACCTCCAGTGGGTCTAGGAGCAGCAATCGAACTCTCCCCTACCTCATACCTTGATGTGGGAGCAGTCGGACATAACCTCTTATGAGGTGGTAACTCGGCCTCAGGAATGTCCTCCCTACAGTCGACTGGTGGTGGTATGAACAGTAAGACTGGTAGTGGTGGTAGTGGTGATGATGGTAATGTTAATGATGTGGGTACAGGTGCTGGTAAATGTGGTGATGATGGTGGAGGTGGTAGTGGTGGTGAGGGAATCTTAGGTAGTGTAGGTGACCAAGGTGATAGTATAGATGGTGGTGGTGATGGTGTGGCAGCATACTCAGCAATATGTGCCTACATAGATGGTGACATAGGTGGCTCAAGTCTGACAGTCATCCGTGCCCTACAGAGACGTGTCTGAGCAAAGGGGATCTTAGTCTAAGGTGATATGGGTGTAGGTGCAAACTCATTAGTCTCAAATGCCTCTGTATCCCCAGCTGGGGGAACAGGGTAAACAACAGGTACATCAGAAGAGTTGGCCAGAGCTAGGTGCTCCTCCCCCTCCTCGTCATCATCCTCGTCCTCAAAGGGCTCCTCATCCTCATCATCCGTATCATCATCATCGTCATCGAAGGGCTCATCATCATCATCCCCTCCGTCAGCGGGATAATCAGCATGATCCTCCTCGGGGTCCTTTTTTGGATCCTCCTTTGGATCAGAGTCTGCCACATAGCCTGTGATAAGGCAGTAGGTGAGGCATCAACAGGTAGAGGCTGGTCCTCTAAGGGTGCCTCAACATCGGATGGCACTAAGTACTCAGGGTACTCAGGCTCAGGTACGTGTGGTACTTCAACAGGTGAAGGTGGGTGCTCAGGACCGGGTACGTAGTCGGGAGACGGCAGGTACTCAGGTCCTGGCACATAGTCCAGAGATGACGAGGCTAACGGCTGCATAAGGAGTCCATCGTATCCGTATACGATGACTCGTGGAGAACCTCCATCAGACAGCTCCTCATCAGCTCCCCAGAAGACTCTCCCTGGCTCGGAATCAGTATAGACAGATGTGTAGGTGACTGTGGATGAAGAAGACATGACAGGATCTGTAACACTCAAACATAGTTTACATTAATACATATATAAGACCCATAATAATATACTTAATATATTATAAATACGTATGTGACTCCTGCAGCATCTAGTATACCCAACTAATGCAACATGTAATGCATGAATGAATGGTCCATGAAAATCCCTTTGTATGATGCAATGTTTGAAAAACGGTTATAGTCCAAGTAAAAA